>APFE030968521.1:35559-90494 GCA_000404065.3 Pinus taeda
TTGTTGTATTTTGCAAGTAATTAGCAGAAGACCAGAGCTTGGATAAACAATTTTGATACTAGTCACAAAACTTGTTTACTCCAAGGTTCGAAATGAAATCTATTTAAAAACCTTCATTCAGAAGAAGAAAACAGTTATACACAAAACAGAGAAAGAAATAATTCACCCAGATACGTTGACTGTTAAAACAAAGAAACCAGACAGAGCATACAACAAAGGACAAATAGATCAAACATACAGAAAGTTGATTAATATCCATTACCATATGATTATACATATAAAAAACTAAATTATTTATTATTCAAATACACAGTAAAAAGTTAAAATGTACAATAAAAGTAAAAACACAGTAAAGGATATTGACAGGTCATCAAAGTAAAAGTGTATCAGATGAAAGAGTATCAGTAAAAGTGTATCAGATTGAAAAATCAAAATGAATATAGATGAAAAAACAGAGCATAAATGGTACATTTTCCAGAAATTTCTTGTTTAAGTCATATTTTTCAGAAACTATTGTGGCCAATCCAAGATGAATTTTGAGAAACTGGAGGAGGTGTGTATTCCTAAAAGGCCAATATACAAAAAACTATCTCACTTTTTATAAAGGTATTACAAAATGGGAGTTGAATGCATATCTTCACAAATTATTTTTCGGAATGTGCAAAGTCTTGTTTTTGACATATTTTTGCAGAGAATATTGTGAAAAATGGGAGTTGAATTTTGGGAAACTTTATCTCAATAACATACTTATCTACAATAACCCCTTTCAATTTTTACATATCTATCTCAGATTGAGATATAAAAAGGTATACCTGGATCCTAATTTTGCAGAATTTCTGGCGCAAAATGCACAAAGGAAGGAGGTAGTTAGTGACTTGGAAGCCTCATCATCAATTAAGGGTTTCTATTAGATTCTACTTTCTCTTATTTTTCACCCTCAATCCATAAATATAGTTCCAAATAGATTCATTATTTTTGAGTGTCCTTTATTTAAGTTCTATTAATGTAAAACAATTTGAGATATTTGTAAAACCAATCTTGATATTTTTTCAAGATATTTCAGTTTAGAATTTGTATAAATACTTCTTCATTTGAAGTATTTTGGGCGGATTCTTAGACATTTATATAGATTTATTGATCGAAAGACAGTAAAGCCATTGGACCATTGACTGAGCCAACAAGCTGGATTGATGACTAAAGACTAGATATTTCGAAGGATTCATGTGTTGAGTGAAGTGCAAACAAGTATTTTCTCATGTTGTTGTTATCTTTCTTAAAGTTTTTCCATAATGTATATCTGAATCTGAATGTTATAACTGGAGTATTATCTCATAATTTGTTTAATTACACTCTGTTTTAACTGCTAGGCAAATACGATATTTTCTACTGATATCTAAGTTAAGGAATTCTTAATTGCTCCTTATTTTGGGTTGTTTCTTTATAATCTATAACAAAGGACTCTTAATTTTCCTTTGTTTCTGATGACCCTTTATTCCTCATTTCAATCCTAGTTTGAGAATTCTTGATTGCTCTCTCACCCTGGTTAAAACCTTTTCACCCCTCTGGCCTAAAGACCTGCACTCTACTCTACTATCTTGCCCTTTGAACATTCCCTTTAGTGATTTGATCTGGTTCTGCTGCCCTTCTGTTGACTCCATAGCCCAATGGTCTAGAGACACCATTCTATCCATCTGTTTAAAGAACCTCATCACCCAATATTCAATACAAATCAAAAACCCCTTGAACATTCATAGCTAGCCTAAAATTCAAACAAACAAAGCTAAACCATATAGAGAGAGTCCTCTCTGAGCCTAGGTTGGCTAAAGCCTATGCTCTAAAAGTGGTTTATGGTTACCTCGGCGATTTCTTTCTGTAACCTTGAGAAAATATGGAGTGATAACATAGTGGCGACCATACTAGGGAAGACTAACATTTTCTCCAGAAATATTTTACAAGTTAAAATTTGATCTATGATGGTGGATAGTGATCAGACAGACAAAGGTTAAAATCATCCACCTGATGACTCCAAATCAATTTCACAATCAAGACTCCACTGGAGGAATGAACTTGAAAGAACAATATGGAAAGATCAGGCTTTTAACTTGGATTGTTATCCAAGACATTATGTTCTTTCTCATCAATAAAGTTTTTCAATGTATATTGTATTTTAGAGAAGATTTTAGATTAATTTTTATTATTTCTCTTCGAAAATTGTAGATATAAAGTCTCCTTACACATTTGAGCATAATTCTTCTAACTCTTATGAAGATCATTTTCCAATTGAGGAGCATCAAACAATCAAGGCTAATCATGAAATCCCTGTACATATTCCTATACCTTATAAAGTTCCTAATAGATAAGAGCCACTCATCTTACGTCCTACACTCCATGCTTTCCCTAACAATTATTACAAGTATCTCCCTAGGTTTGATGAAAATAATGGTATCACTGCCCAAAAATATATTCAAGGTTTTGAGAATTATCTGGACTTATTTGAAATTGATGAAGATGATGTTATTATCAGGATTTTTTCTCTTTCTTTGCAAAGTAAAGTAAAGAGTTGGTTCAAGAATTTACCTATTGCAAGCATCTCAAATTTCCAACAGTTTGTCAAATTTTTCCTTAATAGATGGATAATCAAAGTCAATCTTTTTGTGATCATAGAAGAATATAATCAGTTAAAAAGACAGCCAGATGAAACAATACAACAATTTTACGACAGATTTAATCAAGTATATTATTCAATGCCATCAAATATAAGACCTCATCCTAATTCAACTCTTTTGCATTATCCAAAAGCATTTGATTCTGAGATAGAATTTCAGCTAAGAGAAAGAAATCCCTCAACACTAGAACAGATGCAGAACATTGCAGTAGATGTAGAAGTTAATCTGCAAATTAGAAGAAAAAAGTTGAAAGCAGAAGTGGAGAAGAACAACATTTTAGAGGTAAAACTCGACATTTTGGTAAGAAAAATAGAGGAAAGGATATAGAAGATCATCATGAAAGATAATTTTTTTGTTCAAAATCACCATGACACATTTATTTCACAAAAAGAAGAGGTTGATAGCCATGATCAAATTCTTGCTAATTCCAACTACCATAGATTAGAAGATAGATTTGTAGAGCAATATGTAGAGAAGAAATCTGCTGATCTAATGTGTATGTTTGATGACATTACTTCTTTTAATGATTTGCCTAAATATGATCAGTATGCTGATAATTATGTTCTTCAAATCCAAACTAACTTTAGAGAGCAATCAGAAACTAGTTTTGGAAATAAAAGAATTCAATTTCAGTAGCTTGAAAACAATGATCATCTTATTCATATCAGCTACGAAAGTGAGGAAGAAAGTGCAGACAATTTGGAAATAAGTGAAGCTTCTTTGCCTCTTTGTTTTACTTCATTTCAGTTCATCAGAGAAAACTTTAAAGCAATAAAAAATTAGCAGTCTTTAGGTATTAATATTTACAACAAAGAAGACAATGAAAATCTTAATCAGGATTATTCAGTTTCACCAGTACAGTTGTCAGATTCCATTGAAACACCTGAACAAATAATACAGGAAAGTTCTATACCACTATGTGTTGAATCATTTCAATTTTTAAGGGAAATGTTGTATAAAATCTCTAAAGAAAAGGATGAGCAGCTTGTATAAATCTATGAAGTTCCATTCAAACCTATATGCAATAAGTTGCAGCAATCATTCCAAGTTTTTTATGATCCAATAGCTGATATGTTGAACAATGAAAGAAATCAGATTTTTTTCTCCATTAACCGACTATGAGAGTCAAAATCAAGATGATAAAGGTTTCACCAGACAGACATTTCAATCAGTAGAAATGTCATCACAAATCTTGTTTGAAAATATGCAGGGTGGTAAAGATAAAAATGACATTTCAGTTTCATGGCATGGCGGCCATCCAGAACAATTATACAGTTGCTTGAATCAGTTGAAAAATAGTGTATATATTTTGGAAGATCCTTTTGTATAGTTTCTAGAATCAACAAAGGAAATCAATTATTTCCTTATCTTCTCATTTGTTGACAAGGTTGTATTGGGCTGTAGAACTTCAGGTTTTAATCACAAACAAGCACAAGCAGCGAAATCCACCAATGTATATGATGCTTGAATGGTTGCATTGGCTATTTCATTTTACCTAACCAGCAGTTGGACAATTGATTAAGAGTAAGTAGGTAAGATTTTAGTTTGATTAAATACAATTTTTTAGCAGCAAGTTTATTTTAGATTAGATTTTAGTACAACATGTGTCAGATGTCAGTTTGCAGAAAAGGGTGTCTTTTCAGTTCAAGAGTTTCAGTCACAGAGATTATACAACAAAACATATACATGTTTGGGATTGGCCCAATGGATCAGGCTACTAGTTGATGGTGTTCTTGACATCTCACAAGGAGATGCCATCCCCATGTGAAGCCACTATTAGGTTCCTATAATAATAGGAGTCATAATTTTGAATGACCAAGGTTAAGCCTTGTAATATTGTACATGAATTTGCTTTCTGCAAATGTTTTCCATATTAAAAAAATTAAAAAATGTAAAGAGGGTATGTCCTAAAAGAAAAATCAAAGGACACAAAGAATAAGAGAAGGTCAAAAAATAAAAATATATGAACCCCAAAAACAAAAGTAGACCATCAAAGTGTGCAAGTCTAAATGCCACTACTATTTACTTTATGCATAATAATGATTGTGTGCAGCTTGTTATTCATACCACAATCAATGGTAATCAAACTATTTAATATTGGTTATTTCATGCTTTGAATTTTATGTTTTTATTTAGAGAATAAAATCTGACCAAACAACTTAATATTGGCAGATCATTAGATAGGTAGAGAAAATAAAAGGAGCTCATCAATTTAATCTGAGCCCTTGGATGATATAAGCTTAGAAATTAGATAGTTTGTTTTATTAAAGAAAAGATAGAATAAGGGTTTGCTAGCCTAAATGCACCCAAATAAATGAAGAAAAAATGTTAGAATAGGTAAATGGGTAAGTAGAAGAAAGGTTGCTGAAGTATAAAGTTGATTGGATCAAAACACATTCATCATGCTTAGATATATTTCAACATGTATGATCAATTACGAAGGTAAAAACAAAGGTTTACAAGTTAATGTGATTAACTCTCCCTCATTAATTTTCCCCTTTACTTACTAGTTTTCTATCCACAAGTATGTTCTAGTACTTTTAATCCTACAAGTCAAAGAGCCTTAGATCATTTCTCTGACTTTTGGTGGGACCGGACCCTCGACTTAATGACTTATGGACATTAAGTGTTGGAATCCCATTCATGAAATTCATTTCCCTCTCATTACCATAATAAAACCCCTTTTCCTAAGGATAAACTTCAGTTACTTAAGAAAAGTGAAAACCCCAATGTAAATCCCATTTCGCTCAAAAAACCCACAAAAAACATCTTATCCTAAGTAATGTAAATAAAGTGTGCAAATATTATATTAACTTTTACAATTAAGGGTATATTCACTAGGCCAACTTCATATTAATTTTTAACTTTATTATATAATTCCCATAATACCTTTTCCCTTATATTAATTAAATCCCCTATGTAATATCTCAACCCTTAGTTTTAATAAAAACTATACAATTCACCCCATAACCCGACAAAACCCTCTTAATACTCCCCTACATGATGAACCTAAACTAACCTCGTCATTAAGCCTCACCCAATCGCTTTAAACCCGTGATTGAATCTTAAATAATCACAATTTTCCATAATTAATGCCCCTGGGCTACCCCTAAACCTCAGTTCATTTCATCCGCGCACCTCTCTCGCTCGACTACCATCCAATCACCATCCCCCTCATCTGATGGTCCACATCCATATCGGCCGCCACTAATTGATGATTGTTACCTGCTAGATAAAGTGGATTTCCCCCGAACCCTAAAGGCTATGTGTCAGGCGCGGAGATAAATCAGGTGACCCCTCCCAAATACCACCTTCGCCACTAAAGCGGTGCGATGGCTTGAAAAACCACCTCCTTGCTTAACTCGAGAAACCATCATTGTTCACTTAACTAATCCTGCGCCAAATCTAAAAAGTTGCCCGTTAAATCCCTGAAAAACCTCGTTTTCATTTCTATTGCCTCGTTTCACAGTAAAACCTATCAAACCCTTCTGATGTGATCCTGAACCTCTACAACACAATTTGACCTCTGATTACTTTCAAAACATTGCCATGACTCCCTCCCCAGACATCACTATGCAATAAAGCCATCAATTGCCTTTCCTGCTAACATATGTTTTCTTAATGATTGTTGTATTTTGCAGGTAATTAGTAGAAGGCCAGAGCTTAGACAAACAGTTTTGATACTAGTCACAAAACTTGTTTACTCCAAGGCTTGAAAGGAAATCTATTTAAAAACCTTCATTCAGAAGAAGAAAACAATTATACACAAAACACAAAAAGAAATCATTCACCCAGATACATTGACTATTAAAACAAACAAACCAGCAGAGCATACAGTCAAAGGACAAATAGATCAAACATATAAAAAGTTGATCAATATCCATTACCATATGTTGATACATATAAAAAACTAAATGATTTACTGTTGAAATACACAATTAAAAGTTACAATGTAAAGTAAAAGTAAAAACACAATAAAGGATATTGATAGGTCATCAAAGTAAAAGTGTATCAGATGAAAGAGTATCATTAAAAGTGTATGAGATTGAAAAATCAAAGTGAAGATAGATGAAAAAACAAAACATAAATGGTACATCTTCTAGAAATTTTCTGTTTAAGTCGCAATTTTTCATAAACTATTTTGGCGAATACAAGATGAATTTTGAGAAAATGGAGGATTCTTGTGTTTGTAAAAGGCCAATATACAAAAACCTATCTCAAATTTTACACAGGTATTACAAAAAGGGAGATAAATGCATATCTTCACAACCTATATTTTGGAATGTGCAAAGTATTGTTTTTGACGTCTTTTTGTAGAGAATATTGTGAACATCTGGAGATGAATTTTGGGAAAATGAAAGAGGTTTATCTCAATAACATACTTATCTACAATAACCTCTTTCAAGTTTTACATATCTATCTCGGATTGAGATATAAAAAGGTATCTCTGGACCCTAATTTTGCAGAATTTCTAGGGTGGAATGCACAAAGGAAGGAGGCAGTGAGTGACTTGGAAGCCTCATCATCAATTAAGAGTTGCTATCAAATATGACTTTCTCTTCTTTGTCACCCTCAATCCATAAATATAGTGCCAAATATATTAATTAGTTTTGAGTGTCCTTTATTTAAGTTCTATTAATGTAAAACAGTTTGAGATATTTGTAAAACCAATCTTTATGTTTTTTCAAGATATTTCAGTTTAGAATTTGTATAAATACTTTTTCATTTGAAGTATTTTGGGTGGATTCTTAGACATTTCTATAGACTTTTTGATCAAAAGAGAGTAAATCCATTGGAGCATTGATTTATCCAACAAGATGGATTGATGGATAAAGATCAGATATTTCAAAGGATTCATGTGTTGAGCGAAGTGCAGACAAGTATTTTCTCATGTTGTTGGTATCTTTCTTAAAGTTTTTCCATAATGTATATATGAATTTGAATGCTATAATTGGAGTATTATCTCAGAATTTGTTTAATTACACTTTGTTTTAACTGTTAGGAAAATACAATGTTTTCTACTGAAATCTAAGTTAAGGAATTCTTAGTTTCTCCTTAGTTTAGGTTGTTTCTTTATAATCTATAGCAAAGGATTCTTAATTGCCCTTTGTTTTTGATTACCCATTTTTCCTCCTTTCAATCCTGGTTTGAGAATTCTTGATTGCTCTCTCACCCTAGTTAAAATATTTTCACCCCACTGGCCCAAAGACTTGCACTCTACTCTGCTATCTTTTTCTTTGAACATTCCCTTTAGTGAGTTGATCTAGTTCTGTTGCCCTTCTGTTAACTCCATAGCCCAATGGTCTAGAGACACCATTCTATCCATTTTTTTAAAGAACCCCACCACCCAATCTTCAATACAAATAAAAAACCCCCTTAACATTCATAACTAGTCTAAAATTCAAACAAACAAAGCTAAATCATATAGAGAGAGCCCTCTCTTAGCCTAGGTTGGCCAGAACCTATGCTCCAAAAGTGGTTTGTGGTTACCTCCAGTGATTTCTTTCTTTAACCTTGAGAAAATACTGAGTGATAACAGGGTCAACAAGTTCCATGTTTTCGCCTCCAAGATGCACTATTATGCCACCTAGGACACCTTTGTGTTCCTTCAAGTGTGTGTGCCAAGATGTTGTGGGAAGGGCACTACAGTCTAGTCATTGGGTATTTTGAGGTTGAGAAAATAGTGGAAGTACTACAGAAGTATTTCTGTTGGCTGAATCTTTGATGGGATGTCGAGAAGTACATCATATCTTGCACTGCCTGTGTCATTGCCAAACCGGCCATCAGGAAAAAAAGCCTCTATACTTTGCTGCCTACCCCTAGTGGACCTTGGGAATCCATCTCCACGGATTACATGTCGGGCCTTCCTTATACAAAGAATGGAAACATCTGTGTTTTTTTGGTCGTCAACATATTCTCAAAGAAGGCCATTATGGCAGCCTACAAGAAAAATATCACAACAGAAGCCACTACTAAAATATTCTTTGAACGAGTGTGGGTACACTTTGGGATCCCAAAATTTATCATCTCAGATTGGGACAATAGGTTCCTTAGTACATCTTGGTCCAGTCTCTGGTCGATGTTGGACACCAAGCTCACTAAGTCCACAACTTTCCATCCCCAAACTGATGGCCAAACATAGGTCGTCAACATGATGATCGTACACATTTTGTGCATGTACAACTCAAAGCATCCATGCACATGGGATGAGAGCCTCCCCTATGTCTAGCACAGTTATAACTGGGCTCTCTATATCTTGATTAGCCACAACTCTTTTCAGGTGGGCTTGAGATTCCAACCATTATGTCCCATTGATGTGGGCATACCATTTGCAGATACTCAAGCAAATTTGGCTCATGTCCAACCCGAAGCCGACGAGGAAAAAAACTTCATTGAGCACATTTAGCACATATGCCAATAGGTCCATGACATATTGGACAAAGCCAATGCTAAGTACAAGCAGCGACATGATCAACATCATGTGCCACTCAAGTTCTAGGTGGGCGACAAAGTTTGGCTACATTTATAGAAGGAGTGCCTTGCTAGACCCCACCGCAAGCTTCCCCCACTCTGATATGGTCCATACACTATCACCAAGGTAGTAGGGGACAATTCCTTTGAGCTCAGTATTCCACCATTCCTTGTTTTCACCTAGTGTTCAATGTGGACTTCCTTCGACCCTACTTTCCACCATTGTTGGACTCATCCAACATTGTAGAACAACTCACACCAACAAAGTTAAACCCAGACTGCATGGAACAAGACACATAGACCAAGAACACCCAACAACAAAGGATCCAACTATATCAAGTTTACAAAGCAGACCAACTCCTTCACTAGGGCAAGTGGCTCACCAGGGACCAAGTTCAGCAGAAGTTTCCTCATCTCATGGAGGAACTCAACGCAATGGAGACCATTGCTTCGTAAGGGGGACGAATGATCCAGATGGATATTGGTGGCCACCTGCCTATTCTACTTAGACCCCCACCATTGCTTCTTTCAGTTTTTCAGTTTCCTTAATTTTAGCACAATTTACTATTTTTGGTAGTTTTTTGGGTCCTAAACTTCAGAGCCTTTTTGAAGCCCTAAATGATGTTTTTTTTGGAAAAAAATCACCGGTGGCAGATATGAGTTTTCAACTCAATGTTTACTATTAGTAGTTGTAGTCCTCATATCTATATATATCTATATATTATATATATATATTTCTAACGAGGTATCATGTGCGTCAAATGGAGATCATATGCCAAAGTTACGACCTCGAGAAGTTGATGTACCAGTTTGCCCCAACAAGGCCCATAGTTTGGTGTTTCATCTCCTAGGATTAGGTTTTTGGATGTTTGGGGTTTTCCATTGTTTCTTAATAATAAATAGGCCTTCAAGCCTCATTGTAACACAATTCAGAGGCATGTAGCTGTCACATCTCTTCTTAGAGATAAGCTACCATCACTCGAGCTAGTTTATTTCCATTCTGTATGCAAGCATATTTCAATTCTTTGATATTAATGAAATCATGTTTTATTTCTGTTGCATCTCTATGTTTATGGTTATATTTGTAATTTTTTGCATTCCTATTTAAATTTGGATCACTTTCCTTTGAACTTGGGCAAACCTATGATAAAATCCATTGATATCTCCTCCCAATGTTGACTTGGAATGGATACTGGTTGTAAAAGACTTGCGTTATTAATTATATCAACTTTTTTGTTGTTGGAAAACCAAACATTCTACCACAAACTTCAGAATATCATATCTAAGGCCATCCTAAAAAATTTCCTTCTTGACCTTATGGTAGTTTTTAAAAATATAGAGTGCCCTCCTATAGGAGAGGTGTGTAATTCCAAAAGAACCTTTTGTTTGAGTTGGGATTTATTACATAGATATTAGCAATGTTTGTACCATAGTGAATCATTTTTCCAGATAGATGTATCAGATGCATTGAAATCTTGCCCAACTTTTGAGTGAGTGTCCACACCTCTTCATCAATCCTCCATTCATCCATTGCTTCATTTATCCAATTAGGTTGGATAATATAAATTACATAGAGAAATGCTTCCACATCCTCATCCCTTTTTGAGAGTGCACCTGTAACAACATTTTAATTCCATTTTTTGTAGATTATTTCAAAGTCATAACCCAACATATTTGTGACCCAATTTCATTGTTCTTTGGAAGATAATCTTTGTTCCAAGTAGTATTTAAGACTATCATGATCTTTTTTTACTTTGAAGTGTCCTCCCATTCGCATGGAAAATTTTAGGGGATGATTATCACATGTGGGCTAATTTTCCATGATTTTTCTAAAAAAATGATTTGCGAGTTTCCATTTTTTATAAAAATGATTCACCAAATTTTACAATATAAAAATATTTTACCTTAAAAATTTCCAACATTAAATAAAGAGTATATATAAAATCATTATAAATTTGAATCATTTTACAGATACATCAATAAATTTTTTATAGTTTTCATATTAGGGACGAGTGAGATTCGCCAATGTTTTTAAACTTCAAGATAATTTTCCTTCCTTAAAATTTTCCTTGCCCATTCGATAACGGAGTTGTCTCTTCAGAGCATGTAGTATTTCCAACATTTCCTTCTCATAAGTAGGTTTTTGTAAATACTTTCCATTTATTTGATTGCTTTCAAAATCAATGGGTCTTCCTTCTTGCATTAAAACAACACCAATTCCATTTCATGAGGCATCACATTCCACAATAAAGGTTTTTGTGAAGTCTGGTGTAGCTAATATTGAAGCTTAGTACATTGCTTCTTTAAGGTGTTCAATGGCCTTAGCTTCTTCCGAAGTCCAAAAAAATGCATCTTTCTTTCGTAATGTTGTTAGTGGTGCTACTATTTTCCCATAATTCTTAACTAACTTGCAATAATACCTTGTCAATTGGAGAATACTCGAAGAAGCCTTAACGTTGTTGGGATTTTCCATTCCTTTATGGCTTTAATTTTTTTAGGGTCTACCTTAAAACCCTCATGAGGTATAATATAACCTAAATATTCCACTTCATGTGCCCCAAAGAAAGGTTTCAAGGATTTTTCATACAATTGCTTCTCCTCCAATAGTTTGAGCACCCTGTCAACATGTTGAACATGATATTTGCAAGACTTGTTGTAGATTATTATATCATCAAAAATTACCAAAGAAAATTTTCTAATGAAGGGTATGAAAATGGAATTCATCAAACCTTGAAATATGGAAGGTGCATTAGTAAGCTCAAAATGCATGACCAAAAATTCATAATGACCTTCATGAGTTTTGAATGTTTCCTATCTTCATTCTAATTTGATGATATCCTAAGCGAAGATCTAGTGTGGTGAAGCAAATTTCTCCATGTAGCTAATCCAACAATTAATCAACAACAAGAATGGGAAATTTATCATTAATATTGAGATCACTTAGCTCTATATAATCCAGACAAATACACCATGATCCATTCTTCTTGTGCACGAATACTACTAGAGAAGAGAAAGAACTTTGGATAGGTTGAATTATACTTGCCTCTAGCATTTCTACAACAATATGTTCAATTTATGATCTGAATTGGATTATTATATTGTTTTTCATCCATCTCAATGCATTTGGAGTGGAAAAAGTCGAGGAATTAGCTCACGGGACCATTTTTACCGATGGGACCCAGTTTCGCAGAACGAGGTTTGAAACCTTTCGGGAGAATTTTGAGGGCTCAAACAACATTTTTTGGAGGTAAAACTTTGTCTCTTTAGTACACATCTTTTCATTCTTTTCTACACACAAAGGCCTTTCCAACGCGCAAGAATCACATCAATCAAAGTTTGTATGCAAAAGTTATGCGACTTAGAAGTTGACCTTCCTATTTTCACACCTATAGTTTGGTAGGATGTCGTGTTAACCCCAATTATTCATGGAAAAAGGGCTATCCATGTGTTTGTGATGTAAAATACTCTAGAAGAGTCTATTTTGTAACTCTATTTAAGAGTTGATGTAGTCAAACTTAACCACTAGTAGGTTATCGGGTTGTGTTATAATCGGGCTAGTAGAGGAAGAGGCATTCTGTTCCTTCGAAAAAATTTTGTTCCATAGCTAAGCAAAGATAGCTAGGAGAGATAGGAGGTAGAGCACACAAATAGGATCTATGCATTGTAGCATCCCACAGGCCATAAGCATTACTTCTTTGTACTTGCAGCCATATTTATAGACAAAGAAAGAGAGTGAAGTAGCCTCACCTTCCAACCAGGTTTTCTCCCGAAAGGGTTTTCCAAAGAGCATATCTTGTATCTTACGTGTGTGTGAGCTTATTTTTTCGTTATCTATTCTTATGCATAATTTATATTCACATGCATGCACTAATTACAGTTAAATCCTCAAATCTTAAAGTTTAATAAACTTTAATAGTGTAGAATTTTAAGAGTTTTAATATAATATTATTAGACCTGTTGTGACGAACTGCCCAATGGAATATCCATGATAGTTTATGGATAAATTTCACTCTTCTAAGCATAGGGATATTTTTAAGGTCTGATGTTTGGAAGAACACTTCCTAGAATCAAGTGAATATCATGATTATAATTGTGAATACGTGGGAGACCTTTCGGAGTCTCAAATACCTTGGAATGACTTTCAAGGACACTTTGTGGATATGGAGAAGTGGATAAATTAGATGTTTGAGCATCTACTGAACATAATTTTGTAGTTACCTCACATTGTCCCTTCTTCAAAATATTTTTCATGCCATTAGAGTTGATTATCTTCCTAGGTTTCCATGTGATACCCCTTAATTCAATTTCCTTTCCTTCCCACAAAATTTTCAAGAAAAGTTCTTGAAAATTAAAAGATATTGTCCCCAAAGATTGTAACCATTGGACTCCTAATGCAAAATTAGCACCACCCATTGGAATGGAAAGAATTGGAATATTCAATACCTAATGGTTAGATTGATATTATGGAACTTCCTATAACAATTTATAGTTCCTTTATTTGAAACCACCACTTGACACTCTAGTGTTGGATATAAAAATAAATTCAAATCCTTGGCTATCTGACAATGAATAAAATTATGGGTACTACCTGAATAAATAAAAAATATTACCTTTTTCTTCTTGATATATCCTTCTATATTGAGAGTTTGAGGAGTGATAATTCCCACCAATGCATTACAAGATATGGCCAAATTCATTTCTTCTTTTTCAAACATTAGGGTTGGTTCCTTGTGTATATCTTCTTCTTTTGATGTTTCTTGTTCCTTTCTTCCCCCTATTCATAATCTATGTAAAATAATTTCTTCTGAGCAAACTTATGACCTTTAGTGTATTTCTATCACAAATATAAAAAACCCTTTTTATCTTTTTCCCTCCAGTTGTTGTGGTGTAAACCTTGTAGGTTGTTGGCAACTAGAAGTGAAAACACTTGTATATTTATATTTGTGAGTGGTAAACCTCATTGTTGCCATAATTTTTCTTTCAACTTTTATTGCCACCCTGAATGCATTCTCCAATGACTTAGGTTCCCAAATATGAACCTCATATTGGATGTTACCCTTTAAAGTTCCTAGGAAGACATCAATTATATGTTCCTTTGCAATATAATTTACCTTGATATTCACTCTTTGGAAGTCCTCAATGTGCTCTACAACTGAACCCTTTTATTTGAGATTTATCAATTAGATAAAGCAGGTATTTCTCTTTGTATCATCATAATGTGAAATCAATTCCTCCATAAAAAATTTCCAAGTGACAAGTGATTTACGAGAAAAAAGCTATTGATACCAGAAAAACTGATTGGGTTCTAAATATAAAGACGCAATGTGAACATTTTTGTGTTTTACACATCATGCAAATCAAAGAAATGCACCATATGTAGTAACAACGTTACTAGATCCTTGCCATCAAACTTCCTCATATCAATATTTGATAGTTGATCTTCAACCCAAAGTTAGAGTCTCTAAAATCATGCTTCACATTTATTTTGTACTCATCATGAGTTTCATGGAATACCTTATCACCACTAGGAATCATTTCTAGTAGCAAATTTGTCAAACCGTCCCTTTCCTCTTTTAAGCCATCCTTGAAAACTTCCATGTCCCTTTTATTTTTTCTTCTATGTATATTTTTAAACCATTCATCATCACCTTTAGTTCATGTTTGGTTTCTCTTGGTCTTGTAATTTTGATATATCATGTTTGTAACAACCCTGGTGAAAATTCCATGTAATAAAAGTAAATAAAGGCAAAATAATAACCATGGTTGATGGGATGCTTATTCCAAGCTAAATGTTGGGAAACATCCTACTGATGGGGATCATTTGTGATTATTTATGGCTAAGGAAATTGGCAAAGGAAATTGCTAAGGATTTGGAAAGGTAAAATGGCATTTTTGGCACATTTATTTATGAAAATAATGTAAATTAGGAGAAAAGGGAGGTGAAAGGTCACAGGTTGCATGTGAGGAGTAAATTGAAGAAAAATAATGGAAAATGAAGAAAATAAAGGCCTCATTCATAAAAAGGATTATGAGGATCAGTTGGTAACCTTTTCTCAGTTCAGTGTTGGATCTCTTTCATTATTCTCTCTCTCTCTCATAGTCTTGGAGACTTAGAGTTTTCTTGGAACACTCTTGGTGGGTGCGACATACTTGGATTCTTGGAAAAAGAAGGCAGAGGAAGAGTAGGAAAGTGCAAGAGGGCATCAAGATCAACAACTATATCAGATTTTCTTATAAGTACAAAGTTGCATGTATTTTTCTTCACTAATTTTGGTATGCATGGCATATGCGTGCAGATTCTTGGTCATGATTTGTCATTGGCATGGAGGATTTCCTAGATTGATAGTGGATTTCCTAGCCTTTCCATTTCATAGATAACCATGGTGATTATGGGTTTACTTTCATTATTTGTTTTTGGTTGGTTCTTATGCTTCCTTAGCTTGGGTTGAGTTATTAGTTCCTAGAAGCCCTGGTTGGACAAAGGCTTTGGAAGCCTTGTAACATCTTGGGGTCAATTACTAGTCCTGGAAGCCTTGGTTGGAAAAATGCTCTGGAAGCCTTTGGTGGGTTGAGTTACTAGTCTTGGAAGTCTTGTTTGGAAAAACACTCTGGAAGCTCGACAACAACTATGAGTTGAGTTACTAGTACTAGAAGCCTTGGTTGGAATAAATGCTCTGGAAGCCATGGAAGGCTTGGATGGAGACCAATTTGATGATGTTTTTGCGATGTCTAGACATGAGGTGGAATCATTGTTTGATGGGTTGAGGGGATGGCCTCTAGAATCCCTGGATGAGTTTTGATTGATGTGTTCTATGAATGGAATATGGCATGGGGGTGAATGGATGAAGAGATATTTGGCTAAGGCATTCTATGGTCAGGTGGAACGTGGAATTCCCTTCCCGAGTTTGGATTTTGCATCATTAATGAAAGTTTATTTCTCCTTTTATTTCTATGAGAATTTTGATAGATTATATGTGGTCTATACGACTATACTTTCATGAGTATTTTTGCTACTATTATGTTGGTTATGTATGTGTTTTATGACAACAACCATGTATGGCTTTCATCATGTTTTTACTTGTAATTGAATGATTAATGTATCTATGACCTAATGGATGGAATGGAAATTGATGTATTGAGGCATCAATGGTTCTTAATGATTCTCAGCTAAGTATGAGACCCCTATGCTCATAAATCTTATTTACACCTGTAGATTACATATTCGTGATATGTTTGACGAAATGCTTTCATGGCTAGTAGGCTTCCAGTCAAGGTCTTGAACAAGTATTTTCTTTAGTACTGTCATTTCCATGTTATTTTACTAATCTGAAGAGATGGCTTAATTTTGGGTAGTGACCTGGGATCTAGGCCTGAAAACGTGGCTCAAATCCTAGGGTCATTGGCATAACACTGATAAATTTAGTCTCTGGTCACTGGTAGACAAGCCTGCAAGAGTGACTTTGGGTTTCTGGATGCTGTCATGCCTATAGAATAAGAGAGACTGAGGCTTAAGTTGTTCAAAATTTTAGTGGGACCCAAGGGAAAGTTTTCTAAAGTATTGGATTAGTTCCTAAGGGTCCTATAACTGATTTTGAATGTTTGTATGGTGTGTTTCCATCGATTCCACTTCGTTAATGTGACTTAGGAGGTCGAATCATATCATAGTGGCCTCTCGATGCATGTTTACCCCAGCTGACCGGTTTCTTGGGTAGATGTGGGAGGAGGGAGTTACCAAGTGGTAGTAGAGCATGGTTCACCCCTCAGACTAGATGGGTTATGTGCTTGTTAGGCATGCATGTCAATTGCTTGTGTGTATCTCACCCTTGCATTTCATGTGCTTGTTGCATTTGCATGATGTTGTTCATGGTTGTAGTGATGTCGTCATGTGAAATTTGAGGTTGTTATTGTGGAATACATCGTTGAGAGTAGGTGGTCAATAGGGACAAGGGTTGGTGGTTTTTAGAGGGGTTAGAAATGTTTAATGATATGTGGGTGGGGGGGGGGGGGGGGGGTACGAAATAATATAGGAGGCACACATATTAGCAGGGCCGAGTGGGAACACCACTTTTTCAGGCCCCCCCCAGGCGATAAAGGTAGGATGGTAAGGGGGGGCCGAAAAGAATTATCGGTCATTGATATGGTGGAGTGATGATCTAGGCCGTTAAAAGATGAAGGGTCTTTAAATAGACGTGACCCTTTTTAAATATCGCAATTGCATTGTGGAGGGGGACCGTCGGAGAGTTTTCCCTGTGGAAGTTGTGATTGCGATCGCAATCGATGGGGGCAATAATGGTTAGTGGGGCGCTGAATGTGGGATGGTGCGATATGCAATTGAAAAATCGCATTTGGGATTGGGTGTTAACATAGACCTGGAATCGAAAAACTTTTCAAATCCAACCTAAAAAATATTGCATTCACTCGCTTTGATTGCATTGCAAACGGAGAGGGGCCCTATAGTTGACTTGTCATGTGAAACATGTGATTGTGGTCGCAGTCGGCAAAGGAAAGAGTTTTGGGGGCACGATGGTATTGAAACTTGTGACATGGCGACACATGGCATGTGGGCCTAGTTTATGCTTCGAAGGTGGTGGGTTATATATAATGCAATATATATAGCAAAAAGAATGGGGCATGGTTTATGAAAAACAAATAAAGGGGAATGGGAGTGCTACTAGAGTTTATAATTGTTTAATATACAAAGGGATAATGAATAACAACCATAGTTTAGGAATTATTATTAACAAAGGGAAAATGGATTAAGGCTATAGTTTATGGAAACAAACGTAAAATGGGCATGATGGGTTAATGGAAATCTGGAAATGGGGCGATGGTTATGTGGGTCCTGGCTAGAGTTAAAAATCATATTGCATATTTATAATGGGGGGAAATGATTTTCACAAACGTAGATGCAAATATAATTTAAGTTGTGGCGGAAACAGTTTCGGAGTCTTTATCTGCTTTTGAAGTTCAAGCTTCATTCTGGCCTATCTTTCAATCCAGGAGTCAGATTTGAGAACATGATATACCATTGGAAAGATGATTATGAGTACTTTCTGATGAACTGATGAAAACACCTACAGTCTAATCGAATCCAAACATTGTCATGCAAAAAATATCCTCAAATCCTAATACTTGGTGTCTCTTTGGAAATAATTTGTAGGATAAAATATTATTTACAACATCTCAAACATAATAATGATCAGCTATGATCAAACGATCCTATAAAAATTTATAGGACTTTGATAGTGGCTAGGGATGACACTCTCCTTATGAGGTGTCAAGAATGGTAGATGATCAACACTAGTATTGCAACAAGAATGCTGCAACTCCTGAGGCTACCAACTTTACTTTATCAACCCGGGGTTCGTACAAACTTGGAGGTGAGAGTGTTTTATACACAAGTAAAAGTGATGGGTCTTCTCTTTTTCGCTACTCAGATGACGATAGACCACTAGGGTTTTTGAATCCAGATTTCTATGGATTCAGAAGAAGCTTGATTGCTATTGAGGGAAAGAGAAATCTATTTTAAGAGAAAGTTTGTCTACTGTAGTAAGGAAAGAAGAATGAAATCAAATGCTAAAAACACACCATTTTCTAACTAACTACTGAGAGGCTATGCTTCAAAAGAATGGTAAGTTAACATGCATGAAATCCTACTGTCCTAAGCATGTAAATTCAAAACATCAAACATTCTACTACTATGCATGGAAATGACTACAATAAATCTGTTTTGTTTTTTGTCTTTTTCTATGGAAAATTGTGAAGCTAATCTCTTTTGGTGATGTGGCAGGTGGCTTAGGGATGTTGGTGAATGGTTAGAAGGTTGGGAAGACCAGTAGGTGACCCTTTTTAGCTCCCTAGAGGATTCTCCCTCAATTTGGCATCAAAACAGGCCACTACAGGGAAACCTACAGGGTGTCCTAAAAACCTATAGGATTCCTTGTATTTCTACATGATACAACCGAGAGAAAAAGGATGGGTGTTGAAGGTGATGGAAGGCTTAGGGAAGGTGGTTGGTGGATAGAATGAGGCAAGGAAATTGATCCAAAATGGATTTTGGATAGAATCCTAAGTCTAAGTGTTCCTCATAGGGGAAAATGAAATTCCAAGGAAGTTCCTAGACATAGCCCCATTGCGGAGATCATTTCATTCTGAATCTACTGCAACTTGAATGAGAAAAAATGGACTTAGGATGCAGAAGTTATCACTCAAAGAAGATGCCCTTTGTTCTTTGGAAAAAGAGGCAAAATCCCCTAAAAATGGAAAAAGAAACCCTTCAAAAGGGAAATCGCATTGACCAGGGAAAAAGAGGTGGACTTAAGCGGAGGCAGAAGAAACTCCGATCCGCTGATCAAATGTATCGGATCATAGGCAGACACATATACGATATTGGGACCCTAGATCTGGCAATTGCGATCATGCAATACGCCGATCACCGATGATCTGATTGGTGAATCGGCATCGGCGATGCCATATTAGACGACCCTAGGACTTTGCAATATGCGATTGCGCCAAGTCGCATTTCAATATCGCGTCAGAGCAGTACAACAGAGTGGGGTCAATATACATATGAATTGCGATAGCCAGACCCGATGGAGTTATAAATGATATTTTATATATTTTGAGATCTGGAAAATGACATTTTCCTTTGTATTTCACATTTTCGTTAAGTAAATGAAATGCAAAGGAAATACGCCCGATGCGATGAACCAGACCCGATGGAACTTATAGATGAAAATATATATCATTTCAAGTCTGCCATAAAGCCATTTTGCGATATTTTCAGTGTTTTAATGTATTTTTTCAAATACAAAGAGAAACCACGAAACGAGAGGGATTTCGGGCGGGTTGTAGGAGGTAAGTGGTTTTGGACGGGCTCTGCCTGAGCCCATACACTGGTTGCCACGTGGCTAGGTGCTAGAGAAAGAAAACCACCCTTTTTGAATGAGTAATCTCCATGAGTGTTAGCCACCCGGAATCAATAATAGCCGTTGATCAACGATTACTTGCGATGGCGCCCAAAGACGGATATGAAAGGATACAAGGAGGAATTAATGATTTTTGAAGTCCGATAGGTTGTGTTTGGGTGGATTTTTACAAGGTTTCTGTGTATTCTCTATGTAAACAGAGAAAAACCATTTTTGGGATTTCAAAGGCATTTATGGTCCATTCCATTATAGAACAGGTGGCCACCATCCCTGAAGGCATTTAGCAATGATTGCTAATGCATAGAGGGGGATTTGAGTAGATAGAGGCCGGATGCCAAAGAGCCCAGAAGAGGAAGATGAATAGACAGTGCCGATTGGGTAAAAAGCCACAGAATGACAGAGACATAGGGGGCAGTGCTGGGATAGGAGAACATAAAGCAAAGCCAAAGAAGGAAGCAAAGGCAAAGAAAGGAGAGAGAGAGAGCCGAAGAGCCAGAGCCAGAATGAAGAGCGAGAGTTAGAGCCGAGAGCGAGAGCGAGAGCTGAGAGCTAGAAAGTCGAGAGCTTCAAGAGCCAGGGATTAAGTGGTGTCTAAACCCATTGTTTCTATGTAAAACAATGGAGTTGAGCTAAGATCTTGTAAAAAGGACTTTGCCATAATCCCAAGGAGCCTAGTTGGGTTGACTAGAGCTCACAGAGACATACCCCAAGAGTTTTGGGTGAACTCCTAATTAAATTGTTGTTCTAGGTGTTTTGTTTTATTGCTGCATAGTTTACTGTTATATATATGATGTATCAGCATAACAACAGAATATTAAAAGCATATAAATAGTTCTAAAATAGACATAAGAATACACCTTATTTTCAAGACATATTATCAATTCCGCATTGGTTAATCAATAAGACTTAGGAATATTTAAAGCTTTGGAAGTGGGAGAGGTTATTGTAAGTTAGATAAGAAGCCTAAGTGCCCCATTTTTAGATCAGGTGGTATCGGAGCTTAAGATTGGTTAACCACACCTTTAATAATTTTATATCAGAATTCTTGATTGACAGGGCAAAGATTGCTTGTCTAAAAGGTGTTTGGGCAGTCAAGGATTGATTATCTGATTGATTTATGCTTGTTTGTAGACTAACTATTGTTTGAGTTTGCAGAGATGAAGGCAAAGCTATTGATAGCCCAGTCCGAGAAGAACAAGAAGGAAGAAGGGTTGAAGGCATTCTTCTATCCCTAAAGGACCTCAAAGAAATCCTTGAAGCATAAGAGGTTTGCTGCAAAAGATTGCTTAAATAAGCTCTTTATTAATCTTGTTTGAAGTTCTTTTTTCATTGGCATAATGACAACTTCCTCAAGTGTATCCTCAAATTCCTTCTCCATCACAAGACTCTTTGATGGAGACATGAAACAAGACTTGTACGTCATGATGGACAAGGTGAGAGAAATGTATGAGGATGGAAGAAAGAGAAACATACTTAGAAAGAAGTTGAATTCTATGAAGGAAGAGAAGAAAATTCTTTTTGACAAATTGTGAGAAATGGAGAGGCAACTTCATATTGCAAATATGAAGCTGAGAAGGATGCATGAGTTGGAAACACATCTCTTCATTTCCCAAGAATCCTTAGTCAAGTATCAGCTTGAAGAAGAGGTAAACCATTCTAGTTTGTCTTCAAATTCTTTTAAGAATGCTTATATTGGTTCTTTTGAAAAACAAACTAGAGGCATTGGTTCCGAGCTAATGTCCAAGATGGGATATGAAGGAAAGGGCTTGGGAAAGCATGCACAAGGTATTGTTGAACCAATAATGGTTGAGGAAAGGCCTACGTATTTGGGTCTTGGCTATGGACAGTCTTATGGAGAGAGTACCAAAGCTGCCATAAAGGCCATTGAAACAACTCCAAGAAGGGTTTGCAATGCAGAGTGTGAATATTGTGCTCAAGAGGAATGCTATAGCTTGAAACATCACTTACAAGATGCAGGTGTTTAGAAGCACGCACTTGAACCAGAGAGTTGTGGAAACTATAACAGCCTTGAAGAGATTAATGGTGTTCCAAAAGGAGCCACTTCTTCATTTGCTTCACCTCCTCATGAAGGCAATAAAGGTGAAATAGGCAGGTATAAATCTGGTTCTAATCATTTTCCTTTTGATTGTGCAAAGCATGATAAATTTCCACATAGATATGGGAAAAGTATTGCTTGTTCCTTTTGTGGTTTGGATAACCATAATGTTTCTAGATGTTGGAAGAGAATGGCCACATACAAGAAAATTTTGAAGGAAAGGAAGCAAGAAGCCAAAGGTCCATTCGACAAGAAAAATCATGTTGTCAAGAGGATGCACATGCAGTGCACTTACTACCATAAGCAAGGACATCTTGCTGCAAAATGTTGGACTCTGAATCCAATAATGATTCCACAAAAGCTGAAGAAAGTGGAAAGAGAAGATGGCAGAAATGGAAAGGAAGATTCCATGGATGATGTGTCTTAGGATGATTCACATGATGATGCTGATGTGCAGACAAAGGTAGTACCTTTGAAAGGGATTAGTAAGAAACAATTAGAGTTCTCATCCGATTAAGATTGCATGTCTATTGATGCATCTGTTTGCATTTCTTGCTGCAACAATGTGCTTAAGTGAAAGTTGAAGGATGAAATGCATGCATGAGCATGAGATGCATGAACAAAGGGATATTGATGAGTTCCTTGTATTTCAACATGTATGTGTAACTAACTTGCAGGGTTTATTGCCTTGACATGCATGTGATGCCATGTTGACTTAGGAGAAGTTAACTTGGTCTCCAAATGGAGATAATGATGAAGTGTTTCATCTTTTGAAAAGAGTCCTAATGGTCTTTTTCTACATGCTTGACTTGAAGAGTCATTTGTTTAAAGGCATGTTTTGTGGGCTTTTTATCTAGTCCATCATTTGTATGTAGATGTAAGACATGGAGGTGTTCACAAGCTATGAAATCTGTTTCTTTTTTTAAAGCAGGAGTTTAGTCCATCCAATTGTTGTCTGTATTTCTGTTGTTGTTAACAATTGTTGTTGATAGCTAGTCAAACAGATACAAATGAAAGTTTTGTGGAGTAGAGGAACTTCACATTTGTTTGAGCCACCTTGGATCAATGATCAAGGCAGAGAAGTTCAAACTACCTTCTATGACTATTTCAACAGAAGTTCTACAAGAAGGCAAAGAGGAAGACAGTTCTTCCCAGCAAGACCAACCGATCCAGGAAGGAAAGTGGTCAGAGACTTTGGTTCAGAGGCACTATGCAAGGCAAGTGTATGGAGGCTGAAAGAAGAGGGTGATGTTAATCTCCTTTACTGTTCAGATCAATATATCAGTCTTTTGGAGAACAAAAGTTATTTTAGTGGGAAGGCATGATCCAAAATGGAATTTGGATGGACTCCTAAGTCTAAGTGTTCCTCACAGAAGAAAATGGAAGTCCAAGGAAGTTCTTGTACATAGGCCCATTGCAGAGATATTTTCATTCTAAATCTACTGCAACTTGAATAGACAAAAATGGACTTAGGATGCAGAAGTTATTGCTCAAAGAAGATGCCCTTTGTTCTTTGGAAAAAGAGGCAAAATCCCCTAAAAATGGAAAAAAAAAACCTTCAAAAGGGAAATTGCATCAAACCAGGGCAAAAGAGGCGGACTTAAACAGAGGTGGAAGAAACTTCGATCCGTCGATCCGATGTATCAGATCAGAGGCAAACACATATGCGATATTAGGACCTTGGATTTGTCGATTGCGATCATGTGATACATCAATCGCCAATGATTGGATCAACGAATCAACATCGACGATGGCATATGGAAAGACTTTGGGACTTTGCGATATGCGATTGCAACAAGTTGCATCACAATATTGCATCGAAACAGTACAACAGAGTGAGGCCAATATACATATGATTTGCAATAGTCGGACCTGATGGAGTTATAGATGATATTTTATATATTTTGAGATCTGGAAAATGACATTTTCCTTTGTATTTCACATTTTTGTTAAATAAACGAAATGCAAAGGAAATGTGCCCAATGCAATGAAGCAGGCCCAATGGAACTTATAGATGAAAATATATATCATTTCAAGTTCGCCATAAAGCCATTTTGTGATATTTTCAGTGTTTTAATGTATTTTCAAATACAAAGAGAAACCACGAAACGAGCGGGATTTCTGGCGAGCCCTAGGCGGTAAGTGGTTTTGGATGGTCTCTGCTTGAGCCCATAAACTGGCTGCCACGTGGCTACGTGCCGAAGAAAGAAAACCACCCTTTTCAGGCGGGTAATATTTGTGCGTGTTAGCCACCCAAAATCAATAATAGCCGTTGATCAACGATTACTTGCGATGGCACTTGAAGATGGATCTGAAAGGATACAAGGTGGAATTAATGATTTTTGGTGTCTGATAGGCTATGTATGGGTGGATTTTTACAAGGTTTTTGTGTATTCTTTGTGTAAATAGAGAATGACCATTTTTGGGATTTCAAACGAATTGATGGTCCATTCCATTACAGAATAGGTGGCCACCATCCCTGAAGGCATTTAGCAATGATTGCTAACACACAGAGGGGGATTTGAGTGGATAGAGGTCGAAAGCTAGAGAGCCCAGAAGAGGAAGATGAAAAGAAAACATCGATTGGCTTAGAAGCCACATAATGATAGAGATAGAGGGGGCAGTGTTGGGACAGGAGTGCAGAAAGCTAAGCCAAAGTAGGAAGCAGAAGTAAAGAAAGTAGAGAGAGCCGAAGAGCCAGAGCCAGAGCCAAGAGCCAGAGCTAGAGCCGAGAGCGAGAGCGAGAGTCGAGAACTAGAAAGTCGAGAGCTTCAAGAGCCAGGGATAAAATGGTGTCTAAACCCATTGTTTCTGTGTAAAATAGTGGAGTTGATCTAAGAGCTTGTAAAAAGGACTTTGCCATAATCCCAGAGAGCCTAGTTGAGTTGACTAGAGCTCACAGAGCGTAGCCCAAGAGTTTTGGGTGAAATCCTGATTAAATTTCCATTCCAGGTATTTTGTTTTATTACTGCATTGTTTATTGATATATATATGATGTATTAACATAACAACAAAATATTAAAAGCACATAAACAATTCTAAAACAAACATAAGCATACACCTTATTTTCAAGCACATATTATCAATTCTACATTGGTTAATCAATAAGACTCGGGAATATTTAAAGCTTTGGAAGTGGGAGAGGTTCTTGTAAGTTAGAAAAGAAGCCTAAGTGCCCCATTTTCAGATCAGAAATGCCTAGGATTGCTCTAGAACTAAAAACCAAAGTTGGGAGGTGGCTGGATTTTCTCAACAAGCTTGGAGAAGTTTCTTTGCAAAATGATGAAATTGTTGAGGGTCTTAGTGAAAGAAAGGAATGATCATGGATGGATGAAGTTGGAAGGAGGTTGTTGACTATGAGATCTCTCTGTACTTCTGAAATACCTGAACTGGATCAGACATTGATATTACCCAAAAATCATGTAAACAAGAAGAATTTCAATGATCGAGGAAAACAAAGTTTAATGAGCTAACTGTATATTGCATGCATAAATAAAAATGGCAGAATAATATGGAATTATTGGTTATATCTAATGTAATATTGAAGATGGATGAAATGATAACTAAATCCTACTCTTGCAATCTGATCAAATGCTGGACTAAGTACATAAAACCCTAAATTCTATGAGAAAGTAGAATTCTATCTTTTTGGGGCTACATAGGAGTTCTTTCCTCAAATCATGATCCCTAAAGGAAGAAGTGAGGCCAAAACACCTATTGAAAACTTTTTGATGTTCCTTTTATCTCTTCTAAACTACTGCTGAAGTAAAGCAAAAATGGAAGAAAACTAATAAGGAACTAATCAAATCTACACTACTTGCAATGAAGTAATCCTAAAAACAATTCAACCATTGAGCTATGAAATCAATATAAGAATACAAATACATGAAGAGGAGTCTTTTCTGCTAGGGTTGGTCCCTAAACCAAGATCTTCAGCCCTCTGAGTTAACTCAATGTTGGATCAAGAAAATGCTCATTCTCATTATCAAAACATGAAACTACATAGCAATGTCTTCCACAAGTCTTGAACTCGAAAATGACCAGTGTTTTTACAACAAAAATTCGAATCCTATTGAGGCTCTAGGCCTCTTTATTTATAAAACTGATGTCTCCAATGAATTCCTTAAATATAGGGAGGCTCGTCTCCCAAACTCGAGATAAACTAACTCTTTAACTGTCACTTGCTCGGCTGCCTTTTGATCTCCATGACTTGGCTGCTTGTACTTCAAGCTAGTTTGATTGATGGAGGAATATTTGAATGAGGGAGGAGTTAAATGAGGAGGATTTACCTCCTACAATCACTCTTCCTTGTCTCATTCAAGTTTCAGCCCTTAATCTAGCCAAAATTCCTTGATTTTCTCTTCACAAACTTGCACTCAATGTACATTAGTCCACTAGGCATAATATCTCACTTTGACTCATCTCATTAAACAAAATATAATCAAAATATGTAATAAATTGTGAGAAGAGTTGATTTGACTAAGCTAGGAGGTGAATTAATGTCCATATATTTACCTAATGATGAGGCTCATCATCACCCCCTACTGAAAGTGTTGCTCACCCTCTGAGCAACTCAATCAATATCCATGTCTTTCATAGCTCTAGTGGCCTCCTTGACATCCCATGCTTCTGTTGTAGTTTCCTCTTCTTGTGAATAGAATCCTGCCTTCCTTTCTATATCCTCCTATTGCTTTCTTTCTTCCTCTTCCTTTCTTTCTTCTAACATCCCTAAGAGTAGTGGTGGATTGAGTTTCAAGCCAATCCAATTGACTTTAAGTCTTTGGAGGGTTTTCTTGTACATGGGTGTCTCGTTCAGTGCTTCTCTCATTCTTTGAGGAGAATGGCACTCTTTGATTTTAAAACTGTATTGCAAAGTTTTCCATCTCCTTTGGAAATCTTGCATCCTATCATCCCCTAACAGCCTAAACATATCCTCAAAATGTGTAATTTCTTGCTCTTGGGTAGCAAGATACCTGGGTGCAAGTTGAATATCATTTGTAATTAAGTTATGTTTGCTGATGACAACCATTGGATTTGAAAGCTCAACTCTTGTCATGTGAGGCTTTTTTTGTTCCCTTGCCATTATCTTCTTCATTTCTGGAGCCCTTGCTTCCTCATGGTTCATTCATGATGCCAAAGCCATTAACTGTAAGTCCCATAGTTTTGCATTAGGGTCCAATACATTTAGATCTGCTAAGGCTAAGTTATGTAGGTAGAACTCAGACATCTTAGCCCTATCCTCTAGTGTGCTTTGATCACAAAGATCAATGAACTGTCTATAATCTTGGAATGGCATAGTGTCTCTCTATGCTAGGGTTTTGATTTAGAACTGCAGCCACTGTTCCTTAAGGTATAATGCATAGGAATTAGTTGGCATCCTGCGCTAGATTGCCTCTAAGGATAGACTGGCCATGGATGCCAATTTATTCTCTCTTTCTTGTACTTGTCCTTTCAACCACGCATTTTCTGCCTCCAACTGAGCTTTCATGATGGCCTCTCTGTCCCTCAGGCTACTTAGTTCTCTGCCCATCTCCTTAAGCTTTTCCTCCATGTGACCTATGTCCTCCACTCCATTGGACTTGGAAATATGCATCCATCTATGTGTTATTTCTCTTTCTTTCTCAAGCTCAAAGAATATTGGGATGGAATTTTTTGTGGAATGACCCTACCCCCTTCAATAAACTTGTAGTAGGAGTGAAGGTTAGGTTGAGGACTAGGGTCCCTTAGCTCTAGATCCTCCTTTTTTGTTTCTTGCCACAGATTCCCTTCTTTATCCAATTTCTAAGTTTCTTGTAGGTTTAGTAGATTTTCCTGTAGGATTGCCTCTTCTTCTTGTAGATCATGTTAACACTCCAGGAATCTCTCCTAGGTTGTAGCTCGGAGATGCCTGGTAACATATAAATCTTCAATATTGTTCTATGAACTATTGGAATGGATGGTGGTCTGGATCAAGTTAGATGACTGTTTCAACTTTGTTTTCACTCAAGACATGCATGAACACCCTCAACTTTACAAGGCTTTAGACCAGTAACGCTCAATAGTTTATAGATTCAATGGACAGATGGAGAATACTGACTGTACCAGTAGATGCATACATAAACACATATGAATGGCTAGCTATAGGAAATAAATGAAGCTTGCAAATCTAGTTTATCAATGCAAATATAAGATGAAAGTTATCTGGCATTAGACACAGAAGAAAACATGAATAATCTATTCAAGTGCAAGCCTGGAATAGAAGATAAAACGGGAATTGAACATGTAAAAATAGAAGAAGCTTATATTTCTAGAATGAAGATGAGAAGCTAGAGGAATAGAGTATCCACAATCTCCAAAAGTTGAACCCTTGTTACTCTAAACTTTCAAATATTTATAGGCCTTTTATAATGCTCTCGAGCCTTCTAAGGCTTGAGAGGTCTTAGTTTATACCCTCTGTCTTTAACAACTTGATGCCTTGGCTAGGCACGCATAGGCTCGGAGGTTTTTTCTTCTAACAATAGAGTAACTGCATTCTGGTAGTTTACCGCGCTGTCAGGGAGCTCGCTCGTGCTAGTGATGCTCCATGATCACTTCTTTTGGTTTTGGCCCCTTCTGGCCTTCTGTCTCCCGGTCTCTGTTTCCTGGCCTCTGTTATGTGATGGAATGGGTTTGTGGGCCTTTTGAAATCCTTTCAAATGCTAACAATGAATATTTTCTATTTTAAACAGAAAAAGACTGCAACATTGTGAAATCCTGCCAAGCTCTGTTTATTTCAGACTTCAAAAGTCCTTAAACACTATTTATTCCTCTATCGGGCCCACCCTCAATCGTTATCCCAAGTTGCTTTGGCCTTGTTTCCAAGCTTCCCTTTGTATTTTTAAATATGTTAAAAACACTAAAAATCATGAAAAATTGGCTTTGGCGGACTTGAAATATTATATATCTTCATTCTCGAATCCCTTCGGGTTCGGGTTTTATCACATAGGAGCTGCCCCTTTGTATTTCATTAAATAACGAAAATATGTGAAAATACATAGGAAAATGCCTTTCGGCGGATCTGAAAATCTATGCAATAATGCCTA
Organism: Pinus taeda; assembly: GCA_000404065.3. Lineage (NCBI taxonomy): Eukaryota > Viridiplantae > Streptophyta > Pinopsida > Pinales > Pinaceae > Pinus > Pinus taeda. The sequence goes on from APFE030968521.1 coordinate 64,742, forward strand.
TATAGTCATCAGGTCCAGCTAATCGCATCGCATATATACATGTATAAAGGCCCCGCTCTATAATGTTTCCCCTATTGCGATCCATCGATGCGATTGATCGCAATCGCATATCGTTCATGCCCCGAGCCAATGGTGAGCACTCTGTTGTGTTATCCGATAGAGATCCTTTGATGCGACGTGGGTCGTCGATCTATGTGTTTGATCGATGGTCCACGTTGCATCACCAATCGTCATCACAAGTTCCATAAGGTCCGCCCCTAATCCACTGATTGCGACTCGCCGATCAGATTTGGACCGTTGATCGGCCATATCTGATGACTACTACGAATTTCACTATTTATGCCTCTGATACTTAGTTTTTCATTGTTTTTATGTGTTTTTTCCTCCCGATAGTGCTTTTCCACCATTCTACGGGTTCTTGTCCTTTGCTGGTTTTGATCTTTGGCATGATTTTACTGGCTTTTGAAGACTTAAAGAGCATATTTTGACCCATTTGGATTAGGACCCGATGCATTTATAGATGTGAGAATAATATTTTGAAGTCTGGCTTATGGCCAAAGTAGAGCAAGAGGAGATGTGGTCGTTAGAGTTGAAATAAGGGACATTTTTGCTAAAAATGGCAGCCTTGTACCTCAGGGGCTAACACTGGCTCTTTCTGGGGATGAAATATTCCCTGTGAGGTTTCAAGAACCACAGACCAATGCCTTTCCTGTAAAACCAAAATCAAATCTATCTCTTGGTGTTCCATTGGGCATGGAGTTTATTTTGCATAGAAAATAAAAACTGAAAAACATATTTACAATATCAAGGCTTTAAAGCCTTAAATCAAATAAAGTTTCAAGAACCTCTCGTTGATTGGGCCACCAAAAACATCTTCTCCTTCCAAAATCTACAGAATAAAGGTATTGTTCTGCTGAATTTGAGTGATGACAAATGGACCTATCCATAAGGAGTCAAACTTACCATGGTTACCTTTCTTTTCCTTCAATGCATCCCATTTAAGAACCCAATCACCAACTTGGAAATTGTCCACTTTTGCCTTCCTGTCAAAGGTTTCTTTGATCCTCTTCTGATGAATTCTTGACTTCTCAACCAACTGCTCTTTGATCTGCTGTAATTCAACCAGGTTATTTATTCTCCTTACCATGTCATTCATTTCATCCTGTTATTCTTGAAAGAATTTGGCCACAGGGAGAATCATCTAGATAGGAGAAACAACATCAGTGCCATAAACCAGCTTAAATGGAGAATTTCCTATGGACTTCTTGTTGGTAACTCTGTCAGCCCATAGTGCAAACTTCAACTTGGAATCCCAACTCTTTTTGTTGTCCTCACATAGTTTTTTTATTATCCTTACTAGAATATTCTTAGATGATTCTCCCAGGCCATTGCCTTGAGGATAATATGAGGTAGAATGCACCAATTGAATGCCCATGGATTTAGTCATGTCCACCAATTGTTTTGCCTTGAAAGTTGCTGCATTATCTGTGACTAGTTTGGTTGGGCAAACAAATCTAGTGAAAATATTCTCATTCAAGAACTTTATGACAACTTGATGATCAACATTCTTAGTGGGTATAACCTCAATCCACTTGGTGAAATAATTAGTGGCTACCAAGATCCATTTGTGCTGGCCACTGGAATGTGGGTTGATCTCACCTATAAAGTCCAAGCCCCACTGCTGGAAGGGACCATTAGTGTGTACTAGCTTCAAGGGCAGAGATTTTAGCTGTTGTCTTCCTGCAAACCTCTGGCATTTGTCACAATACTTCACAAAAGAACACACATCAAAGAACAAAGTAGGCCAATAATACCCAGCTCTCAGGATCTTGTGGGTTGTGGTTTTCCAATAATGATTCCCTCCACAGGTGCTAGAATGGAACTGGTGTATGACTTCCACAAATTGTCCTTTATCTATACATCTCAAGAGGATTCCTGAGCTGATCTGAGCTTAATGGCCCGGGCTTGACTTGAGCTAAGCTGTGGAGGGACTTCTAGCTTATGCAAAAAATGAGCTATACTAGAATACCATTCACAAGTGGCTAGATTTTCAGCTAAAGATTGATTCTACTTTTGCTCTTCTGCTGCTTCCTCTATATGCTCATCACCAGAATTTGAACCCATGCAATTGATGTCTAACAAAATGCAATTTTCCTCAACCTTAAGTTTAGCCACACCCTAGCCTTTGACAAGCTTGGTGGGCTTCACCTCTATGTTGAACTCTGTGAATTTTGCAATCCATTTAGCTCTCTTTCCATCAATATCTAGCTGAGTTAGAACATATTTTAGTGAGGCCAAAGGTACATATGCAATCACTTTGGAATGTAGGCTATAAATTTTGAATTCCTTTAAAGATTTTATGAGAGCATAAGCTTGTTTTTCAATAAGGTCATGCCTTGGTTCAACATCCCTTAGAGTTTTGTTGAAAAAGGCCATAGGGTGCTCTATGCCTTCATCATTTTTCTGCAACAGAATTGCTGCAAGTGTATCATAAGAGGGAAAAGAGAAGATATATAACTCCTTGGTGTAATCTGGGTTGATTAGAGTGGGAGCTTCCATGATAGCTTGTTTGATGGCTTCAAAAGAGCTTCTTGCAACATCTGTCCATTTTATTTCTGATCCTTTCTTTAGCATGGAAGTGATGTCCTTCACTAGTTCTACAAAGTTTGGAGTTAACCTCCTGACAAAGTTGATCTTACCCATGAAAGATTGAATGTCCCTTTTTGACCTTGGGATAGACAATGTCTGAATTGCTTGAACTCTTGCTAGATCAATCTTCACACCTTCAAAAGAAACAATATGTCCCAGAAGTTTGCCTTCTTCTAGAGAAAATTGTGACTTCTTTGGGTTCACCAAAATTCCAAACTATCTACACCTTAAAAAGACCTTCTTCAAATGCTGTAAATGGTCCTTGTGACTGCTGGAAAAGACTGTTATGTCATTGAGATAAACAAGGACAAAATTGTCCTTCTCTCCCACAAAGGCTATGTCCATGGCCTTCTGAAAAGTAGCCCCAACATTCATCAGTCCAAAAGGCATCTTTGAGTACATGAGAGTTCCCCAAGGAGTAGTGAAGGCAGCCTTTTCCTGATCTTCTGGATGTACAACAATCTGATTGTAACCTAAAAATCCATCTAAGAAAGACATGACTCTAGCCCCTGGAATTTTTTCTTGCAAGTGTTCCATCTTAGGAAAGGGGTAGTTGTCTTTTTTAGAGCATTTGTTCAGATTCCTAAAGTCAACACAAAGCCTGATTTCTCCATTCTTCTTTCTTAATAACACAAGGTTAGCTATCCACTTTGAATACCTCAGGGGAACTATGATCTTAGCATCCAACAATTTCTTGATTTCCTCCTCAATCAAAGGCAATAAGAGAGGGCTAATAGGTCTTAACTTTTGCTTAAAAGGGATGGTGTTCTTATTTAGCAGAATCTTATGTTGAATGATGTTGGTGTCGTAGGTCTTAAGATCATTGTATTTCCAAGAAAAAATATCAACAAATTGTTTCATCAGGGTGCAATACTCAGAACTCTAGGCAGAAGACAAGTGAGTGGACAGATTTATGTATTTTGGATGGGGTGGACTCCCTACATTATGTTTATGAAAAACAAACTCATTTTATTTTTGGGCAGGCTTATAAGGTACATCATTATGATCAAACAACTTCTTTAGGGGCACCAATCCTTTGGGTATATGGTTACTAGGCAGTTGGACAATGCTTTCATGGCCAATCTCGTCCTTTAGCTTGGACTGGTTGCATTCTTCAATGGTTTCGTTTTCTTGGTCGATGTGCATTTCAGAAAATTCATCAACAACTTGTAAAAACCTATTAAATTCATCATCATCTTCAAAAACTTTCCAGTATTTGACATTGTCAGGCAAATATGGTTTGTATTTCACTTGAACTTCATAAGTCAATTTAGGAGGCAAAGGAGGAATAAATGTGCTAGTAGACACAACAAGGGAATCAACGAGCTGGTTCTTCATTCTTGGGATGTAAGAAATGCTAAAAATATTAAAAGAGTCCTTAAGCTTCCATACCTCATCTCTGTATGCTTTTAGCCTTGGATGCTTTTCTTGGAAAGTTTTGTTGACCTGTTGAATGATAAGGTCTGCATCTCCATACACTTTTAGACCTTTGATGCCCATTTCTTTAGTAGTGTTTAAGTCCAATATCAAGGCTTCATACTCTGCTATGTTATTTGTGACTTGATAAGTTAATTTGAAAGATAAATGAATGCATTCCTGTGTGGGGGACACAAGGACTACACCTGCTCCTGCGGCTTCCTTAGAGCAAGCCCCATCAAAGAACATGTCCTAAATTTGTGGGCCTTCTTCCTCTGTGATCTGGAAAACTGGTTTTTTAAGTTGCATGGAGGCCAGCTGGGATTCTTCAATATGAAGAATATAGGCTCCAAAATTAGTGTCGACAGAATAGATGGGATGATTAGTGGGATACTTCTCATCACTGATGATATAAGCCATATGAGCTTCTCTAGATAATCTCCTACTTTCACCTCCAAAAACTAGGACAATAGCATAGGATAGATAATTTTGCAATGTTCCACCTAATCTCTTGATCTAGCCTCTGGAAAGAAACATGCCAAAATTGGGGGGTACATCCGCTACCACAATATCCATAATCATGCTCTTCATGGGCAACTGAGACAAGGTGATGGCTCAACCTTTGATTAATCCCAGACATTTTACTTTTCTAGAGTCAAAAGAAAATAGGTCATGATAAGGCTTGGTAATGTCAAGACCCAACTCATCCATGACAGCCTTGGGCATTAGATTATGGCTGGCTCCTGTGTCTAGAAGGCAGTTGTGGAGGATTTTGTCATGAATGGTCAGAGAGACATAGAATGATGGGGAGTTGTTTTCACAATTTTCAATCATTGGGATGAGAATAATAGTTGGTTTGTCATCTTGTGGATTTACATAGTTAGTGGAGGCTTAGGTGGCTTTAGTCTCAAGGGCCTTGAGGATGGATCTTTTGAAGGACCCATTCTTCACTAATTCAATCAGAGGTATAGGTATTCTTAACTTCTGAATTTCCGATTGAAAATTGAAAGGAGAAGGAGACTTGTTAAGGCCTCTTACCTCGTGAGCTGGAGCTTTGAGGATGATGGGATCAACTTTTGGTCGCTTCTGCTTATTAGCTTGTTGTACTATAGGGACATCAACTCTTTGAATAGGAGTTTCCTTGGCATTATTCATCTCTGACCTCAGATTATTTATGCTAATATTCAGTTTGCAGAACAGATTCACCATCCCATTCTTGGTTAATCTGGTCATTGAATAATTACTTTTCATAGGCAGATGAGGTCAAAGATGAGGCACTGCCTTTGTCTTCCAGACAATGGATCTCATCATCTTCTTCAAACTGTTCTTCTTCCATGAATACATTCTAGAAAGGGTCTTCACCCTTTGGTCTTCATTGGCATCTTTGCTTCTTTGCAAAATCTACAACTGCTCATTAGCTCTTCTATATGGTTTGGAATTGGATTTCTAGGAGCAAAGGTATTAGGAACTCTTCCTTTCCCAGGGTGCTGCTCAACCTTTAATTTGGAGATTTCAGAGGTTAATGACTCTATCATCTTGGTCATTTTATCTATCTTGGGATCTAAAGATGATGAACATTTGCCCCTCCGTCTCCTTCTATCAACATTCCCCTTGAGCTTCTCTGCAGCCATGATGTTTGATTCTTCTTCCAGGGCTACATCCTGCATATTAGCTAAAGTAGCACATTTCCTCTCTCTCAACAGTAGACAGAAGTCAGAATCAAAGGCACTGGCATAGGTGAGTTTAGTAGAGGTAGTGGTGGGTTTTACTTCCGCTGGTATTTTGCTATACATGCTGTTAAATCTCTTATTTAAATCAGACAACAACTCACCATTTTCCCTCTTTAAGTTCCCAAACTCAGTGTGGTAGTAGACTAGATCCTTCTTATCCCCCCAATGCTTTAGGAATGCATCATCTAAAGCCTCAATATTTGCTATAGACCTTGGGGTCAGTTCTCTGAACCATTTTTTAGCCTCTCCCTCTAGGCTTTGGACAAAGACTCTCATCCACACACCATCTTCACTAATGTCTAGGTTATTAGCATAGTTATAGAATGATTCAAGATGTTCTTTAGCTATAACACCTTCAGTCCCAGTGAACTTAGGCCTATACTTATGATATTCCCCAATAGGCATGGCATTCAAAGGAGTGGGCAATACTAGAGTTCCATACCTAGCAACTATGATTCTTTCCATCTTGGTAGGTTCTTGTGGACCTACCATAGCTGTGGTGTCTATAAGGGTACTAGAAGTCTGAATAATAGAGGGTTTAGGGGTGACTGATAGGACTAAAGGAGTATGATGGATAGGAGGTGAGATTTCCTTTGGGCTTACAACAAAAGGAGAACCTAAAGAATAAGGAGCTTTATGAATTTATGAGATTTTCTCTTCACTGCTAGTATTAGATTCTATACTCTCAACATGTATTTGTTCTATATATGATTTTCTTGAAGAGATATAGAATATTGTATAGAGCTACCTGAACCTGATGCTCCTTTCTGCAATGCCTTTCTTTCTTTGATGATTTTTCCAGGGTCAGATACTGGGTTAGCTTGTGACTTCTGAGGATTCCTCTGACTATGCCTCACAAACTGAGACAGAACTATGAAGTGGAGTTGCCAAGAGGTTCTTTCTCCAGTAGAGTTTCCAGATAGATGATTAAAATCGAAAAGGTGCCCAGAATTTGTCTATCATCAAAGCTGGATATGTGTCGTCTCCCAGGGAAGTTGAGCTTCGGTTTCCTCTCCTCGGCAATGACGCCAATTATGTTATCACTCTAGGAAGCTCTCCTAGGTTATAGCTCAGAGATGCCTGGTAACATATAAATCTTCAATATTGTTCTCTGAAGTATTGGAATGGATGATGGTTTGGATCAAGTCAGATGATTGTTTCAACTCTGTTTTCACTCAAGAAATGCATGAACAACCTCGAATTTACAAGGCTTTAGACCACTAAAGCTCAATAGTTTATAGATTCAATGGATAGATGGAGAATAATGACTGTACCACCAGATGCATACATAAACACATATGAATGGCTAGCTACAGGAAGTAAATGAAGCTTGCAAATCTAATTTAATAACGCTGAGATAAGATGACAATTATTTGGCATTAGACACAGAATAAAACATGAATAACCTATTCAAGTGTAAGCCTGGAACAAAAGAGAAAATGGGAATTGAACATGTAACAACAAAAGAAGCTTATATTGTTGGAATGAAGATGAGAAGCTAGAGGAGTAGAGTATCCACAGTCTCCAAAAGTTGAACCTCTGTTACTCTAAACTTTCAAATATTTATAGGCCTTTTACAATGCTCTCAAGCCTTCTGAGGTTTTAGAGATCTTAATCTATCCCCTCTGTCTTTAATGACTTGATTCCTTGACAAGGCACACATGGGATCACAAGTTTCTTCTTCTAACAGCAGAGTAACTGCATTATGGTAGGTTTTTGCACTGTCAAGGAGCTTGCTTGTGCCAACGATGCTCCATGATCACTTCTATTGGTTTTGGATGTGTTGTGCTATTGCATTTCCCCTTTCGGCCTTCTGTCTCCCGGTTTCCCTGACAAGGCACACATGGGTTTAGATGTTTCTTCTTCTAACAACAGAGTAACTACATTATGATAGTTTGTTGTGCTGTCAAGGAGCTTGCTTGTGCTAGTGATGCTCCATGATCACATCTATTGGTTTTGGTTGTGTTGTGCTATTGCATTTCCCCTTCCATCCTTCTGTCTCCCGGTCTCTATCTCGTGGCCTCTGTTATGTGATGGAATGGGTTTGTGGGCCTTTTGAAATCCTTTCAAATGCTAACAATGATTGTTTTCTATTTTACACAGAAAAACGCTGCAACACTGTGAAATCCTGCCAAGCTCTGTTTATTTCGGACTTCAAAAGTCCTTAAACACTGTCTATTCCTCTATCGGGCCCACCCTCAATCGCTATTGCAAGTCGCTTCAGCCTTGTTTCCAAGTTTCGCTTTGTATTTTGAAATACGTTAAAAACACTAAAAATCAGGAAAATTGGCTTTGGTGGACTTGAAATATTATATATTTTCATTCCGTAACCCCTTTGGGTCCAGGTTTTATCGCATTGGCGTTGCCCCTTTGTATTTCGTTAAATGAAAAAATATGTGAAAATACATAGGAAAATTCCTTTCGGTGGATATGAAAATCTATGCAATAATGCTTATATAGCCATTGGGTCCGGCTAAGTGCATCGCACATATACATGTATAAAGGCCCTGCTCCATAATGTTTCCCCGATTGTGATCCGTCAATGTGATTGATCGCAATCGCATATCAGTCATGCCCTGAGCCAATGGTGAGCACTCTGTTGTGTTAACCGATAGTGATCATGCGATGCGACATGGGCCATCTATCTGTGCACTTTATTGACGTTCCACGTTGCATTTCCGATCGCCATCGCAAGTTCCATATGGTCTGCCCCCAATCCACCGATTGCCTTCGCTGATTGCGACCTGCCGACCAGATCTAGATTGTTGATCGACCAGATATGACGGTTGTTGCACATTTCACTGTTTATGCCTCTGATACTTGGTTTTTCACTATTTTTATGTGTTTTTGCCTCCCGATAGTGCTTTTTCGCCATTCTTCAGTTTCTTCTCTTGCACTAGTTTTGATCTTTAGCATGATTTTACTAGCTTTTGAAGACTTAAAGAGCATATTTGGACCCATTTGGATCAGGATCCGATGCATTTATAGTGAGAATAATATTTTGAAGTCTGGCTTATGGCCAAAGCAGAGCAAGAGGAGATGTGGCCATTAGAGTTGAAACACGGGACATTTCTGCTAAAAATAGCAACACTACACCTCAGGGGCTAACAGGTCCTATTGTGTATCCTGTAGAATGTCCTTTCCACTGGATGAGGTAGATCTAGTCATAGGCCTTCTCACATAAGTGATAGGAGACTTAGGGGAGACTTGTCCTAAGGATCCTTCTCCTTGGGTTTGCATAAGAGAAGCCATCTTGTCCTGCTACTTAGGTGAGTCTTCAATAACAATAGGAACCTTGGTGGGAGTTCGAGGTTTTCCCTGCCTTATTCTTGTACTTTTTCTTGTCCTAAAGTACAATGGAGTTTGTCTTTGTCTTTTGCCTTTTTATTTGATAGGGGTGCTAAGGGCAGTGAGGGCAGCTACTGCCTCTCTCTTAGTGGATTCTCGAGACACCCCGAGGGACTCCTCCTTGTCTTTTGTATCCTCTTTTATATTCCCCTTTTCATATTTGTCTTTCTCCTCTTCTTCTCCCTCTAGTTTCTCACTTTGTTCATCAAGGGATTTTATATCTCCCTCTATTTTCATGTCTCTGAAATTTTCCCATGTGATAGGAATTCTGAGGTATTGGAGGGCATCTTCTATGATGATTCTAATTAAACCATGATGGGCTAGCTGTTGATGGGTTCCTTCTTACACCTTCATGCTCATATATATCATTGATTGGAGAAGGAAGTAGGTTATCCTGAGTTTGTGTTGAGGAGGTGTGTCTACCCCAAACCTCAATTCTTCAAGAAGCCTAAAGTGGTATCCATATACCACATTGTACGTACCTTCACATGAGATATACTTTATAAGGTGGTAACTAATTTTGTTCCAAAGATAGGTTAGGGTTGCTCTCCTCACTCCATTGTTTTTTTCCATGGCCTCCTCTCCTTCTCAGAAGAATTTCTTCTTTGCAGTTTGGTTATTTCCCTTATCCTCCTTTCTCCAAGGAACTCCTAAGGGAAGTGTGGTAATTCAGCCTATGAGTTTAGGGGTGAGTTCTATGGAGAGGCCTCTCACCACAATAGTAGTATGGGTCCTAGTTAGTGGAATGAGGGAGAGAGAAAAATATCTGGCTACTTCATCAACATACCCCCTCAATTCTCAAAGAAACCCATCCAATTATACCTTGTGAATATCTCTAGCACATGAGGGTGTTGATGAATCCTCACGGTGTTGATGGGCTCCCTTCTATTAAACCCTATTGTCATTTTCTCTGATGGATGGAGGAGTGTAGATGCTTGATATAAAATTTAATGGAGGAAATTTAATTGAATTTTCTGTGTATATAATTCCCCTACACTACAATCAATTTCAACAAACTAGAATATTTTTTATGTTCCTTTCAATTGGAAAAATGTGGGGAAATGTAGAGCATACCTCCTTAACACTACTTGATGAGGCCACCCTCTGTTTTTCTCTTATGAAGCTTCTCATTGCCAATCCTGTAGATTTCCTGACTATATCATGTAGGATCTTCTATAGGATCTTGTAGGATTTCCGGTAGGATCCTGTAGGTGGTCCTGCGTGGGAAGAAAATAGAATTTTCCTTTCCTATAGACTGCCTGAGGGCTGAGAATGATTTTTCTAGTGTGAGCCTTGAGAATGTGAATGCTTCTATGCATGGGGATTAATGTTTATTTCCTATTATGGGTGATTTGAGTGAGGTGGTGTGTTGGTAGCTGAGGTACGAATATCTATTTTTAGACCATTGGTCCCACTACCACATCATCATTCTCCTCACCTTGTAGTCAAATCCCACTTTGGGCATCTGTAGCTTAACTACTTTCGACCTCATCCTTCTTTTCCTTGAATTGACTACTACCACATGTGGAAGGACTATCTGCTTTGTCCTCGTTGACTGAACGAAGGTGGCCAAGTTAACTAGCCACCTTTCGCTTATAAACCAACTCTTTCACAAATTTTATATCGTTTGATCGCATTATGCGAATAAGAGAATGGAAGCGAGATACTTACCTGTGGTAATGATACCTTGATGCAGTTTGTTGAAGAAGTGAAGTCTTTTCTGTGTGTTGGCTGCATGTGCTTTTCTCCTTTTTTTGGTTGTCCTTTGATGATTTTCTTTGATGTGCAGGCACCTGGTGTTGATGATGATGATGTTGATGCTACTGCTAGGCTCTGGAGGAGCTTCTTCTATCGTTGGATCTCCATTCTTGAAATTGACTTCATTCTGTGATTTTTGTTTTGTGGGATAGGTTGCTACAGGATTTACTATAGGATGTACTGTAGCTGCTTCTCCCTCAAAAATTTTAATCATTTTCTACTGTTGGGACCTGAGGATGATTGGCATGGGCAGAGAAGGAGTCTAGGGATTTGTCCATGAGGGAAAATAACCTTAAGGTGTTGTCCCCTTTCTCTCTGCCTTCATCCTCTTTCCTCTTTGTTTTTTCTTGAAAACTGTAATTTTTTTGAAAATTGAATTTTGTGATGAATGCATGGGTGATCATGGTGGAGAAAGGTATGGTGAGGAGATGGTGAAGTGGGGATTTTTTTTTTGACATGGGCAGGTCATTCCCTTACTCTAGGGTTACTTCTTTTAGGATTCCTAAGCCACTGTAAATCCTACAGGATCATCTTGTAGGTTTTCAGGGAATCCTGTAAGTTTACAGGGATTCCTGTAGAAAACAAAGAGCCCTTGCAAACTGAGGCAAATGAGTGGAAAAATGGAAGGAATGATGGAATGATGAAGGATAATGAATGGATAAATAAAACATGAGCTGGACAAGTCCCTTTTGATTCTCCATTGTTTCTTTGATTGTTCTCCTGTTGACCTGCAAAAAATATTTTCTTAATTTTTCTTCTCTCTTTTTTTTTTTGAAAACACCTAGTCTGCCTCAAAGAGGTTTTAATCCTAGCTGCTTGCCTTGTGCACCTCAAGAGAGGTTTTCACCCAGAGATCTTTTTATTTCTCTTTTCTTTTTGACACCATTGGGCCACCTCAAGAGGTTTTCACCTGAGTCTCTCTCTCTCTCTCTTTTTTTGTTCAGTAGCCTGATGAGGTAGGAGTTGAGACTTGCTTCACCACCATCACTGTTTTGTTGATACCATCAATGAACTCTTTCTTTGACAATGGGCTTTTGTAAAATTTCAATCTATGCCCATTAACAAGTAAAGGAATGGCCTCTGCATCTATGGTTCTAATTTGCACTGAACCATTATCATAACATTTCTATATGACATAAGGCCCTAACCATCTAGTCCTTAACAAAGCCCAATCACCTTCTTGAAATTGCTTGTCCTTGATGTTCTTGTCATGCCAGATCTTCCTCTGAATTTGAGTTACCTCTATGTGTAGGAGGGCCTGCATTCGGAACTCATCTAACCTATTCAACTAGAGCAATCTCTCTATTTATGCACTGCTGAGATCTAGATCTAGTTGGGTTGCCATCCTCAATGTATTGTACTCAAATTCAATGGACAACATGGCCTTCTTCCCATAGACCAACTCATAGGGTGTGAATCTAGTGGTGGTATTCCAAGTGGTATTGTAGGCCAGGTTGCCTCAACTAATCTATTTGCTTAGTCTTTTCTGCTGTTGCTAACCACTTCGGACAGAATGCCCTCCAGCGCTCTGTTGGTCTCCTACACTTGCCCATTAGCTTGTGGGTGATAGAGAGTGGAGGTTCTATGCTTGATCCTGTGCTGGCTTAACAAGTCTTCAATCATGTTGGATGTAAAATGGTTGCATTGATCAGTGACTAGTTCTCTAGGGTACCCAAACTTGTAAAAGACATTTTCCCTTAAGAACTCAACCACCTTCTCCTCTGTTGTTGCCTTGATTGCCTTGGTTTCATTCCACTTGGTCAGATAGTTAGTGCACACAATGATGTACTACTTTTTCTTGTAAGCTTGGCCTTAGGCTAGAGAACTAGGAAATCTACAGGGTACTCCCAAGAGTCAATGGAGACCATCACATCCTCCACAATCCCCTTAGGGGTCACTATGGAGCAGTCTACAAGTTGCAGGACGGTTGTGGTCTTTCTCAATGAACCCTGGAGGATGAATTTGAGCATGGTGTCCTTGGTCATCACATTAATGGTAGCCCCAAGATCAATTAAAGTGTGTGGGACAATGGTGCCATTGTTGTGCACTTATACTACAAGGCTTCCAAGGTCCAAATACTTTGGATAGATTACCTACCCCAACATTAAGTCAGATAGTTGTTCAATGACATTAATGGTAGAGGCATCTCTTTTTCACCTCCCTGGATGTGTGAAGCACTTCTCCTTAATCAACTTGTTGTAAATAGGTACATCTTTTATAGCTTGGAGAAGTGGAATTTAGTCGCATAGATTTTTCAGTTCTCCCAGCAGTTCAGTCTCTTCTGTGGTAGGCTGGAGTGGTTGGGTTAATATCTTAGGAAAGGGTGGTGGATTTACTTTAGGCATGCTTTCCTCTCTTGCTTTCTCAACCTCCTTAGGTGGAGGTAGAGGTTGGTTGTCTGGGAGTACTCTCCCAGATCTCAGGTTGATTTCTTGGATCTCCATAGCATAAGCATGATAGGATGTCTCTCCATTGTATGCTTGTTGTGCCTATCTATTGTTCAGGTTCGAATTTGGTTGGGCAGGAATCTGGGGTTTTTTAGGTGGAGTAGGGTGTAAAAATTGTGGTTGAGAAGGTGGTGAAGGAAACAAGGCTAAAGGATTGTTGTATGGGAGCCTCCACCCCTAGGGCTGAGCATATGGTTGAAATGATTGGCTGGTCAGGTGGGAATGATACTAAGGTGCGAAGGACCAAGGAGGATGTGTAAACTAGGAAGGATAAGTAGGGGGGCCTCAAGAGGGAATGGATGTGTTTTGGTTGGGGTTGTAATATGCATGGGATTACCCTTGCATGCCTTGTTGGTATGGCAGAGGCCAATGAGGTCTCCTTTGATTTATGTAGCAGAGTTGTTTGGTTACCCCTTTAGCTCCTTGATATACAACTTTGAGTCTAGGTAGAGAAGGGCACTTGTCTATGGAGTGGTTTTCTTCATAGACTGAGCAAATTTCAATCGAATTCAATGGAAATTCATTCCTAGGGTGCCTCCTTGTGCATCTAGGGAAGAAAATGGTTAAGGCTCTCTTTTCTCCCTCCTATTTTCTCTTAATGTGCATAATGTCCATCTATAGGGCAAGCGTTTGCAATATCTCACTCTTGAAATTCTCCAGCATGTTTCCAATTTCACCCTTGATGGATGTATTGGAAGAGGATGGACTGAGCATAGGTTGAATACCCCTACCATTTTTCCTAGTTGCCCTAGAATGGTTTCTAAAGATAGTCTTGATATACTCATAAGGTAACTGGTAGGTGTCCCCTACTGCTAACAAGTTTAGGCTATTTATAAGCTGGAATATTTCTTCATAATCCTCTAGGGATTCATCATGTCCTACGGTCAACCTGAAAATTTCCTCTTCAGTGTCTTTAGACATGTAGTAGTCTCGATACTTTTTAACAACATCTTTCGGAAAAATCACATAAGACATATTCTCATCGATGCGTTTCGAACCAGCCAGTGTGGTTCATATTTAGGACAAGATGAAGGCTTGTTGCATCTAAGCCCAAGTTGTGATGTTATCCCTAGGTAAACCCATGAACCAGTGCAAAGTTGCCTCCTTGAGAGTGGACGGGAATAGTTTCAATTTCTGCTCATCATTGGTGTAGTCATAGGTTTTGCATATGATAGCAAACTGAAACAAGGAAGTGTCTGGATCTTCTGAGGTTAGGCCATGGAAATGAGGAAGGGAAGATGGGCTTATATTATTCATCTTAGTATCCCCATTGGTTTCCTTGACGAGGAAGACACCCTCAACTCTTTCTCTATTTCCTCTGTCATTTCTATTTTCAGCCATTGGGTCTGTAGGAATGGGTTCTTTTTCTTCTTCTTCCCCTATAGGTTATTCAAATATATTTGGTTTCTCACCTAAGGTTTCCTCCAATTCACATCCATCGAAGAAGAGGGAAGGTTGGTTGTTTGAAGCATTGGGGGTATTTGGCAAAACTTTCCCTAAGTTATCCCTATTCCTACGAGGCATGAAATAAGTGTTTTTGTTTTTGTTTTGTGTTTTTTTCAAACTTTGAAAATAATTGCATAATTCAAATTGCAGACTGAATGAAAGCTAACTAACTGAATGAAAACTAACTGCTTGAATGAAATATTACTTACAGAATGGAAAGGAAAGAAAAGAATGCAAAATGGAAAAGAAAGCAAACTAAATTACTCTTGCAAAAATGAAACTAGTAACAGAATATCATAAACAAGAAATGGAAGAAAGAAAGTAGTAATCACATATTACTCAGACACCTCCCTGGAAACGACACCAAAAAGTGATGAGCACTAGTATTGTAGCAAGAATGTTGCAACTCCTGAGGCTACCAACTTTACTTTATCAACTCGGGGTTCATACAAAGATGGAGGTGACAGTGTTGTATACACAAGTAAAAGTGATGGGTATTCTCTTTGTCACTGCTCAGCTGGTGATAGACCACTAGGGTTTTCCAAGCTAGACTTCTATGGATTCAAAATAATCTTGATTCCTAAAGAGGGAAAGAGAAATCTATTCTAAGAGAAAGCTTATCTATTGCAGTAAGGAAAGAAGACTGAAATCAAATGCCAAAAACACACCATTTTCTAACTAAATTTTGAGAGTCTATGCTTCAAAAGAATGCTAAGTAAACATATATGCAATCCTACTATCATAATCATGTAAATTCAAAACATCAAACATTCTACTGCTGTGTATGGAAATTACTAAAATAGATCTGTTTTGCTTTTTTATCTTTTTTTTATGGAAAAGTGTGAAGCTAATCTCTTTTGGTGATGTGGCAGGTGGCTTAGTGATGCTGGTGAATGGTTAGAAGGTTTGGAATACTATTAGGTGACCTTTTCTAGCTTCCTAGAGGTTTCTCCCTCAATTCGGCCTCAAAATAGGCCACTAGAGGAAAACCTACAGGATGTTCTAAAAACCTATACGATTCCCTGTATTTCTACAGGATACAACTGAGAGCAAAAGGATGGGTGTTGAAGGTGATGGAATGCTTAGGGAAGGTGGTTTGGGGATGGAATGATGCAAGTAAATACCTAGGATAACTCCAGAACTCAAAACCAAAGTTGGGAGGTGGCTAGATTTGCTCAACAAGCTTGGAGAAGTTTCCTTGCAAAATGATGAAATTGGTGAGGGTCTTAGTGAAAGAGAGGAATGATCATGGATGGATGAAGTTGGAAGGAGGTTGCTGACTATGAGATTTCTCTGTACTTCTGAAACACCTACGCTACATCAAAAATTGACATTTACCCAAAAATCATGTAAACAAGAAGAATTTCAATGATCTAGGAAACTAGAGTTTAATGAGCTAACTGTCTACTTCATGCATGAAGAAAACTTGCAGAATAAGATGGAATTATTGATGAGATATAATTTAATACTAAAGATGGAAGAAATTATAACTAAATCCTACTCTTGCAAACTGATCAAATGCTGGCCTAAGTACAGAAAACTCTAAATTCTATGAGAAAGTAGAATTCTGTCTTTTTGGGGATGCATAGCAATTCTTTCCTCAAATCATGATCCTTGAAGGAAGAAGTGAGGCCAAAACACCTATTGGAAAATTTTTCATGTTCCTTTATCTCTTCTAAACTACTGCTAAAGTAAAGCACAAATGGAAGCAAACTAATAAGCAACTAATCAAATCTACACTACTTGCAATGAAATAATCCTAAAGACAATTCAACCATTGAGCTATGAAATCAATCTAAGCATACAAATAAAAGAAGACGAAACTTTTCTACTAGGGTTGAGCCCTAACCCAAGAGCTTCATCCCTCTGATTCAACTCAGTGCTAGATCAAGAAAATGCTCATTCTCATTATCAAAACAAGAAATTACATAGCAATGTCTTCCACAAGTCTTGAACTCAAAAAAGACCAGTTTTTTTACAACAAAAAATTGAATCCTAATGAGGCTCTAGGCCTCTTTATTTATACAACTAAAGTCTCCAAAAACTTTCTTAAATCTACGGAGGCTTGGCTCCCAAACTCGAGATAAACTAACTCTTAAATTGTCACTTGCTCGACTACGTTTTGATCTCCATGACTTGGCTACTTGTACTCCAAGCTAGTGTGATTGATGGAGGAATATTCGAATGAGGGAGGAGTTAAATGAGGATTATTTACCTCTTACAATCTATCTTCCTTGTCTCATTCTATTTTCAGCTCTTAATCTAGCCAAAATTCCCTGATTTTCTCTTGAAAAACTTGCATTCAATGCACATTAGTCCACTAGGCATAATATCTCACTTTGACACATCTCATTAAACAAAATATAATCAAAATATGAAATAAATTGTGAGAAGAGTTGATTTGACTAAGCTAGGAGGTGAATTAAGGTCCATATAGTTACCCAATGATGAGGCTCATCAGTAGACTAGTAGCTTGGTCCATTGGGCTAATCCTAAATATGTAACTTGTTCTGTCATAAAAACTGTGTGGTTGAAACTCTTAAACATAAACCAAAACTATTCTACACACTGAAACCTAGAATATACATTGAATTGAAAATTCTACTACAAACTAAAACTGAAACTGAGAATGCTTGAAAAAGATGCTCAGGGCACTGAGCTTATTTGCACACTGCTACCTACCCTGTATTGTTGAAAATCATGTTGAATCAACTAATTAAAAAATGCCAATGTAGCTAGTCACGTAGATAAATACTAATTTTAAGCTTGCATCCCATTTCTCCAAATAGAAAAATAAACTCAAAATTCTGACTGGAGACTTCTTCAAAATCCATAACCAACACAAAATTCAGTTTTGTTTAAGATTCCAACAGGTTTTCCAAAGGATCTTGAAAATCATGGAGAATTTCTCTTTGTTGTATTATGCTTGAAAATAACTTCTCATACACTTCCTAAAAAATGTATCTATCCCTTTTTGAATTTTCTGGCATTGTGTTTTCAAGGGATGTAAGATTATAAATATTGTGCTTATCATCTATAAGATGTAACACAATTTTTTTTTCTTCAACATCTCCTTGAAACTCAATGATACAATTCTTTTGTATTGAAAAGATGATTGGTAGAATTTGTTGGCAATCATGTTCATCTTCATGTGACTTTGTTTGAAAACTAGCCTATGTAGGTTCACTATATACATTGTGCACACATACAACTTCAAAAATCTAAATCGAGAATCTTCTCTTCGAAATAAAATTTAAAAAAGTGAAAATTCGGAAGAAAATTTTGAAAGACATCCTCACCCATATCATGATCAGATAAAATTTTGCAAGGTTGATGTAAAGTATTAACTATTGGTTCCCAGGAGACTATATGATCTTCAATCTCATGGTTACTTAATAACTATGATTCTTTAATCAAGGAGTCTCCAATGTAACACAAAATAGGGTCATCATTTATATAAGAAGGTTGTTGCCCCATTACGCTCGTTTCATCTTACTTTCCTACTTCATCGATGATCTTATAATTTTCATTCAACTCTTAAAATGTAGCATAACATCAAGGTAAATAGTTATTATGAATTTCTTTCAACACCTGAAATGTGGCATAACATAGGGGTAAATAGATACCATCAACATAATTTGCATTGTTTTCTTGATGTTCAATGGCTAAAGTATATGCATTCTCATCTGTTTCAATATTTTCATCCTATTGTTCATGGATGTCATAAGTAGCACACACATGGTGACTATTTTACTTAACTGGTTGAAATTTAACATCCTCTTACTAATAACCTTCCACTAGTTGTTGTTCTAGACTACTTTCAAATGAATACACAAAACAACCAGTTTCCAACTTCTGGTGATGTGACCTAACAACCTCTCCTTCTTCTTCGATATCTGCTTGAAAAGGAGGTATCTTTTGTTGTCCACTAACAATAGGTTTATATTGTAAAATAAATGTGTTCATAAACCTTTCCATGGTTTTCATTAATGTATCTAACTTAAGGTTTAATAAAGGAGGAAAATTCTCTTTAATTACTTTCCTTCTTTCAACGTCCATTTTGGATCTTTTAATCAATAGGTTTATTTCCACATCAATAAAAAAAAAATTGCATGCCATCCAAAGTGGAAGGGTTTCTTTCTCTAAGATAATAGGCAATCTCAGCATCAAAACCGTATGCATAATGAAGCATAGCCAATCCTAAGGGAGGCTTTATCTCAGTAGGTATAGAATCATAAACACTATTGAATCTGGTTGAGAAATCTTGGACTGTCTCATCACGTTGCCCTTTTAGATTCCAATACTCATCCATAATCTTAAAAGGGCTCCTTTTAACCTCCCATCTATTAAGGAATATACTTTGAAACTGTTGGAAATTAGGAATACTTCTAGCTGTCAAACTTTTATACCATTTTCTAGATTTTCCTAAAAGGATTTGAGCAAACAACCTCAATTTGACATTTTCATCATCGACTTCCTCCAAGTCAATGAAGTCGATGATTTTGTCTACATGTTTCCTTGTTGTGACATTACCTGTACCATCAAATTGAGGTAGCCCCTCACCATAGTTCTTCGGTAGCTCATGTAAAGGGAATGACAGATTTAATGATGCATAACAGATAGTGGTCATAAATGAGGCTTGAGATGAATTTGTACTAGCTGGACTATGTTTGTTATTTGGATCTTGTTTGAGACAACCAATATTAGGATGAGATGAATTTTCAGCTTCAAGGGAAGGATATACATTCGCAAAAAGGGGCTCATGTACAGATTCATCATCTTGATTTGGATTTAATAAACCAAAGAAAATCCTTAAGATACTTTCAGGAAAAGAAAAAAGGCAATTGACAAAACATAATACTATATCCTGAAGTAAATTCAGGTCTAAATACCCGACTTTCACATGTTGTCTTCTAATCTTTGTGTTGACAAGGCCTTTCCTTCTTTGAATTTGATTTGAAGTTTCTTGGAACTTGATCTGTGAAGTCATCGAATCTGGATTCTTTGACAGTGGAGTCACCCTAAAAACTTTGAAGCTCTAGATAATTTGAATGTGGAGTCACCAGGCGAATGATACAACCTTTTTATGTCTGATCACTTTCCACCATCAGTGATCAAATATGGAAGTTGATATGTTTTTCTGAGGAACTTGAAATGTTGAGGTCCCCAGTATGGTCGCCATAATGTTAGCACTCTGTAATTTTCCAAGGTTGCAGAAGAAAATCACAAATGTAACCAAAAACCACTTTGGAAGTTGGGATGTAGCCCTACCAGCTTCAGAGAGGTCTCTCTCTGTGAGATTCAACTTTGTTGTATTGAAAATTAGGCTACTTGTGAAAATTTGAAGTTTGGTTTATGAATTGGTTTGGTTGGAACAACAAGGGAAGGCCATTGGGCAATGGAGTTTGAAAACTTAACATGGATCCGTCTCAGATTTTCAAAGGAGTTTCACAGGGAAATGTAGCTTAACTAATTGGATCTTTAGAGTTAAATAAAATGTAATAGAAGAAAAGATATAGGTTCAATTGAAACTAAAGAGAAGTTAGGAATTATTTAGCATGATATCAGAAGAAAACGTTTAAATTATCCACAGCTAGAATCAGAGTGTATCTTTCAACAAATTATGTTCATCAACTTTCTGTAAAATAATTCAAATTTAAGAACACATAAGCATGGAAACAAATAAATAAACACATAGACAGTGAGAGGAACACTTCACCAAATAGTCCAACACATGAATTCTATGAAGAATGTCATTTTTATTATTAATCAACACACTAAGGCTTGAAAAATATACAATAGCTTTCTTCTGTACCAAAACCAACTTATCTTACTTTAAATGATGAAGTATTTATACCAATTTATTACAAAATATCTAGATTTAAAATATCAAGATTTGTTACAAATACCTATACAAATATCTTGAAACAAAATTTTAGATTTTATTACAAAAACTATAAAAATAGATTAAACTGTTTAAAAAATATTAGTCAGCTAAGTGTTGATGTTGTTTCTACGCGTTTTGGTAGTGACTAGGCCTTTAAGTGAGTGATTTTGTTTGTCTTGCTGACATATGTGTTGTGCTGCCCCACTTTTTACTTCATTCTATCTTGATGATTGTAGCCATTGAATGTACAATGGTGTTCTCTGTCCTTTTGCTACTTGATGATTAAAATAAGTTGAATGTGTCCTCACTATCCTCACTGTCTTCTTCTCCTTTGCTCCTTCTATTGTTATTTTAGTTTAACAATTTCCCCTTTTACATTGATTTCATTTCATTTATAGAAGATTGGAAAATTTAGGAATTATCCTTAACAGGGAATAATATATTCGCAACAAAGGGGGCAATTCTTTTGGATCGTGCAAATCTATTGCATTGAGAAAACCAGGGGTCGATTTCACTTATAATCATAAATCAATGCACAGGAAAGGGCCACGTGGCATCCAGGGATTGGAGGAAATGAACACACTATTGGGACAGTGGAGGCGAGACGTGACATGGAGGTGAGTGATAATGTGGAGACACATGGTTGGAGGAAAGAATATTAGGGGAGGAGGATCTGTGACAAAATAGCAGTGGAAGAGGAGGAGATGGGACGTGGCGGGTGACAATTGGCGTAGGAGTAGATGGTCAATAGGGACACAAGTTGGTGGTTTTCAGAGGGGGATAGGAACAGTTAACTGTATGTGAGGGAGGGGGTGCGAAATAATATAGGAGGGACATGTATTTGCAAGGCCCAGTGGGAAAACCACTTTTATGGACCCTGTCCCTCCCCCACTTCCTCGAGCCAATAAAGGTAGGATGGCAAAGGGGGACCTAAAAGCATTATTGGTCGTTGAACTGGCAGAGTGATGATATGGGCCATTAAAAGATGAAGGGTCTTTAAATAGATGTGACCCTTTTTAAAAATCGCAATCACATTGTGGAGGGGGACTGTCGGAGGGTTTTCTCTATGGAAGCTACGATTGTGATCACAATCGACAAGGGAAGCAACGGTTAGTGGGGTGTTGAATGCGGGACGATGCAATATGCGATTGCCGAATCGAATTTGGGATGCGGTGTTAACATAGACCTAAACCCGAAATTTTTTTAAAATGCACCCTACAAAATATCACATCCACTGGCTTTGATCGCATCGCAAACAAAGAGGGGCCTTAGAGTTGACTTGCCACGTGAAACATGTGATTGCGAACACGTGATCACAGTCGGCAAAGGGAAGAGTTCTAGGGGTGCGAAGGTATTGAAACTTGTGACATGGTGACACATGGCCCACTGGCTCAGTTTATGCTTGGAAGGTGGTGGGTTATATATAATGTAATATATATAATAAAAAGAATGGGGCATGGTTTACGAAAAATAAATAAAGGGGAATGGTAGTGCTGCTAGAGTTTATAATTGTTAATATACAAAGGGATAATGAATAACGACCATAGTTTGGGAATTATTATTAACAAAGAGAAAATGGATTAAAGCTAGAGTTTATGGAAATAGACGTAAAATGGGCATGATGGGTTAATGAAAATTTGGAAATGGGGTGATAGTTATGTGGGTCCTTGCTAGAGTTATAAGTCATATTGCATATTCATAATGGGGGGGAAGGTTTTTCATAAAGGATAGATGCAAATATAATTTAAAATGTAGCAGAAATAGTTCCCAATCCTTTATCTGCTTTTGAAGTTCAAGCTTCATTCTGACCTATCTTTCAATCTAAGAGTCAGATGTGAGTGTATGATATAGCATTGGAAATTTGCTTCTAAGTATTTTCTGATGAAAGCACCCACAGTCTGATCTGATCCAAACATTATCATGCAAAAAGTCTCCTCAAATCCTAATATTTGGTGTCACTTTGGAAATAATTTGCAGGATGAAATATTATTTACAACATCTCAAACATAAGAATGATCAACTATAATCAAATGGTCCTATAAAAATTTATAGGACCCTAACATGGCGGAAGAAAAGAAAGATGAGGGAGCAAGAGATCCTTTCAAAATATTTCTCAAGGAATTCCTCGAGCGAAGCCGGTGGTGGCCACAACACCGTTAGAGGGCTAGTGGCTCCTAGATGGTGGAGAGCAATGAAATATGTAAAATATTTTATTTATTTAATAGTAAGATAATGAGAAGTAGCACAATAACAATGTGTGGGTTTTGTCCCTTCGAGGTTTCCACCATAAATCGTTGTTGTCTTAGTATTATTTTGGAAGTATTGAGATGAGGGTAAAATTTTTATTAGCTAACTATGTGGGAAATTTCTTGGTACGTTATAGATTGAGAATCTTAGTTTTATCCACAATGTTTTATAATCTGTAATGTTGTTGTGTGTGATATATGAATTATTAGATTTTAGAGTTAAAATATGACAAATAACTATGATATATAGAATCTAATCAATTCCCATGATCCAAAAGTTAGGTGGGGAGGTTTGGTCCCCATAGGTCATGTAGTCCAATCTTAACAAAATTATATATGTCTCCAATCTAATAAAATTATATATATCTGAGAGATGCTCAAGACACAATTTCTTCAGTTGAAAAAACATAATTGTAGAAGGGTGGGGATGCAAGTAAATATTAGAAAGATGAAATTCAAGGTGGTTTTCTCTAACAAATACATAACCAGCATAAGTTCTACTTTGAAGGTAACACTCTTGAAAAAGTTGCAGATTACAAACACCTTTGAATGGACTTCTACAAAAATCTAAGTTGGGAAGACTTCAGAAAAAAAACAACTTTGGGAGGTTGGAAATCATTTTATGCTTTTTAAAATAGCTACAAAGAGGTAGAGCTATGATATTGGAAGAACACCCAAAATATTTTTGGTTTTTAGTGATTCTGGTGGTTCTCTATGGTTGTGAACAATGGGCCAGTAGTACATTATAAACAAGTTTAAAATTAAAAGTTTACTTCCTTATGATATCTTGTTAAGTGAAATGAGTGCTCTTATTGAAACATTTGCTAACATATTGTGCAATAGTAAGAAGACTTGGATGCGGCAAAACAACAAATGGTTTAGTAAATGTGATATTTAATTGAACATGTGCTTCAAAAATAGTAAAGAGATAAAGACTTTTCTTATGCATAAATTTCACAAGCATACTTGGGATAAAGAGCTAGGGAGAAAGAAAGTATTATATTGAATAGTTTAATCTCATTTGTAAATATCATCAAAAAGTGCACATAGGGGCCCATATCTCATGGAGAGCCAAAATTCTTATTGCTCAATTAAGAACTAACCTTCATTCATCAACTTCTTTGGATTTGTAAGAGACCATCACTCATCAACTTAGTTGGATTTGTAAAAGACAAAAACATGTTGGTGGTGAAGCGAAAGAGTGTTTCTTTTGTACTTTTAGAAAAGTAAAAACATACAAGCATTTCATTTTAAAGTCTTGTGGAGAGCCAAAATTCTTTTTACTTAGTGAAAACTAACTCTCACTTCTAGAAAAGTGAAAACATAAAAGCATTTCATTTTCAAGTTTGGCGTAAAGCCAAAAGTGGTTTGGAGGGAAAGAGTGTGTATCTTTGCACTTGTAGAAAAGTAAAAGTATAAGAGAATTTCATTTTAGAGCTTAAGGTCTCCAAGGACCATGGGGACAATTATGTAAATATAAAGTTGATAATTTATTTAACAAGAGAACTATTGAGAAATTGAATACTCATTACCAAGTTGCATGGAAAAAAGGCTAAATGCAAAAATCAAATTGCTAGTTCAATAGAGTAGTTTAACCTAAATTTCTTCTTCTTTCAAAGAGTCATAACTTGTGAGAAAGATATCAAACGACAACTTGGAATATGGGAACGATGTCATTTCATTGTACAACTTTATGTATGTATCCAGGAACAGATCATTTAATATTATTGCAGATAGGGATAGATAATCAAGATATCGCAATTTGCAAATAGATAAATTTGATACCCATCCTCGAAACCATATGGTGTTGGAATATGTAATCTTCATAATTCACTGCACCTCTTTTACTGTTTCACCTTCTTCATAATTCACTGCACCTCTTTTAGTGTTTCACTTTCTTCCTAATTCATTGCACCTCTTTTAGTGTTTCACTTTCTTATTGGTAGAAAATTAAAAGCATCAAAACTTCCCCTTGCAGTTTGAGTTATGAGTAAATTTGTTTTTTCTCCATGTCAATACATAACGCTATTGCATGGCTAGACACACTTAAATATTCCACCCAATGATACTATGAGTAATAAAAATAATATGATGGCGGTCTGATCACTTCTCATTGTTTAGCGACCCAATTGGAAAACGATGGACATAAAGAAAACAAAAAAATATTGACAATAAGAGTTTACCACCATTTAGTGCCATTTGGAGTGATTAGAATAATTGTAACTCAGATTTCCAAAAATTTTAGTTACTAAAAAATTTCCATGTTTCTCTGTGCTTCCTTCTTCTGTATCGAATGATTGGAATCTGTTGTTAGATATGAGAAGGTACCGTCGGAGGTGACATCCACATGTTTTGCAGTTATACCGGAACATTGACGAAATCACCACATGCCATAGCTACCTTACGGTTTTTTATTGTGACGGCCGGCCAACTGCCACCTGCCATTCTAATTTGAGCATTTCACACATGAAAATTCATGTGGAATCTTGACTATCGACTGTCACCTTCTAAAGTCTGTTAAGACATTTGAGAAACAAAACAATTTATTTGAGAGAAATTATGGCATATCAACACATATCCCTGATGCGGCGACACATCCATTAAATGATGACATATACCTTTATTATATATATGGTGTGGAAATGTGTATCAAACAGTTCAGACTCAATAAATGTCTCCTCATCCAAACTCAGTGTGATATGAAAAAAGCTGACAAATACTTATTCAATGTTCCATCACCCACAAAGCTTGACACTAGCACTAGTATATAGGGTTGTAAATAAGGAAATCATGGGGTGAATAACCTTGCTATTGCTTATGCCTTCA
>APFE030968521.1:93450-106705 GCA_000404065.3 Pinus taeda
ATATAATAAAAAGAATTGGGCATGGTTTATGAAAAACAAATAAAGGGGAATGGGAGTGCTGATAGAGTTCAAAATTGTTTAATATACAAAGCGATAATTAATAAAGACCATAGTTTGGGATTTATTATTAATAAAGGGAAAATGGATTAAGGCTAGAGTTTATGGAAACAAACGTAAAATGGGCATGATGGGTTAATGGAAATCTAAAGATGGGGTGATGGTTATGTCAGTCCCAACTAGAGTTAAAAGTCATATTGCATATTCATAATGGGGGAAAAGGTTTTTCACAAAGGATAAATGAAAATGTAATTTAAACTGTAGCGAAAATAGTTTCGGGGCCTTTGTCTGCTTTTGAAGTTCAAGCTTCATTCGGGCCTATCTTTCAATCTAGGAGTTGGATTTGAGTGCAGGATATACTATTGGAAAGATGTTTCTGAGTACTTTATGATGAAAACACCTACAGTCTGATTTGATTTGAACATGGTCATGCAAAAAATATCCTCAAATCCTAATACTTGGTGTCTCTTTGGAAATAATTTGCAAGATGAGGTATTATTTACAACACCTCAAACATAATAATAATAAGTTATAATCAAATGATCCTATAAAATTTTATAGCACCCTAACAGTGGCTCCAACTGGGGATGGCACTTTCCTTATGAGGTGTCAAGAACGGTAGACTAGTATCCTGATCCATTGGTTTGATCCAAAATCTGAAACTTGTTCTGTCATAAAAACTGTGTGATCGAAACTCTTAAACTGAAACCAAAACCATTCTACACATTGAAACCTAAAATATACACTGAACTGAAAATTGTACTGCAAACTCAAACTGAAACTAAAAAGAATGCTTGAAAAATATTCTTAGTGCACTAAGCTTATTTTCACACTGCTACCTACCCTATATTGTGGAATATCATGTTGAATCAAATAATACAAAAATGCCAATGTAACGAGTCATGCATATAACTACTAATTTGAAGCTTGCATTCCATTTCTCCAAATAGAAAAATAAACTCAAAATTCCGACTGGAGCCTTCTTCATAATCCATAACCAACACATAATTCAGTTTTGTTAAAGATTCCAACAAGATTTCCAAAGGATCCTCAAAATTATGGAGAATAACTGAGGCTTGAGATGAATTTGTACTAGCTGCACTATTTCTATTCTTCGGATCTTGTTTGAGACAACCAATATTAAGATGAGATGAATTTACAGCTTCAAGGGAAGGATATACATTCGCAAAAAGGGGCTCATCCGCAGATTCATCATCTTGATTTGGATTTAATAGACCAAAGAAAATCCTGAAGATACTTTTAGGAAAAGACAAAAGGCAATTGACAAAACATAATAGTATATCATAAAGTAAATTCAGGTCTAAATACCTGACTTTCACATGTTGTCTTCTAATCTTTGTGTTGACAAGGCCTTTCCTTCTTTGAATCTGATTTAAAGTTTCTTGGAACTTGATCTGTGAAGCCATCAAATCTAGATTCTTTGATAGTGGAGTCACCCTAAAAGCTTTGAAGCTTTGGATAATTTGAACGTGGATTCACTAGGTGAATGATGCATCCTTCTTGTGTCTGATCACTTTCCACCATCAGTAATCAGATTTGGAAGTTGATATGCTTTTTTGAGGAACTTGAAATGTTGAGGTCCCTAGTATGGTTGCCATAATTTTAGCACTCTATAATTTCCAAGGTTGCAAAAGAAAATCACAAATGTAACCAAAAACCACATTAGAAGTTGGGATCTAGCCCTACCATCTTCAAAGAGGGTTCTCTCTGTGAGATTCAACTTTGTTGTATTGGATATTAGGCTAGTTATGAAAGTTCGAAGTGTGTTTTATGAATTGGTTTGGATGGAACAACAAGGGAAGGCCATTGGGCAATGGAGTCTGAAAACTTAACATGGATCTATCTCAGATTTTCAAAGGAGTTTCACAGGGCAAGGTAGCTTAACTAATTGGATCTTTTAGAGTTAAATGAAATGTAATAGAAGAAAAGATATGGGTTCAATTGAAGCTAAAGAGCATTTAAGAATTCTTTAACATGGTATCAGAAGAAAATATTTAAATTATCCATAGCCAGAATCAGAGTGTATCTTTCAACAAATTATGTTCATCAACTTTCTGTAAATAATTCAAATTTAAGAACACATAAGCATGGAAACAAATAAATAAACACATAGATAGTGAGAGAAACACTTCTCCAAATATTCCAACACATGAATTCTATGAAGAATGTCATTTTTATTACTAATCAATCCACTAAGACTTGAAAAATATACAATAGCTTTCTTCTGTACCAAAACCAACATGTCTTACTTCAAATGATGAAGTATTTATACCAATTTATTACAAAATATCTTGATTTAAAATATCAAGATTTGTTACAAATACCTATAAAAATATCTTGAAACAAAATTTTAGATTTTATTACAAAAACTATAAAAGTAGATTAAATTGTTAAAAAATATCAGTCGGCTAAGTGTTGATGTTGTTTCTGGACGTTCTGGTAGTGACTAGGCCTTTAAGTGAGTGATGTTGTTTGTCTTGCTGGCATATGTGTTGTGCTGCCCCACTTTTTACTACATTCTGTTTTGATGATTGTAGTTGTTGAATGTAAAATGGTGTCCTTTGTCATTTTGCTAATTGATGATCAAAATGTGTTGAATGTGTCCTCATTGTCCTCACTGTCCTCTTCTCCTTTTCTTCTTCTGTTCTTATTTTAGTTTAATAATTTCACCTTTTACATTGATTTAATTCCATTTATATAAGATTGGAAAATTTAGGAATTATCATTAACGGGGAATAATATATCCGCAACAAAGGGGGCAATTCTTTTGGATCATGCATATCTATTGCATTGAGAAAACAAGGGGTCGATTTCACTTATAATCGTAAATCAATGCACAGGAAAGGGCCACGTGGCATCCGAGGATTGGAGAAAATGAATACACTATCGGGACAGCGGAGGTGAGACGTGACATGAAGGTGAGTGATAATGTGGAGACACATGGTTGGATGAAAGAATATTAGGGGAGGAGGACGCGTGACAAAATAGCAGTGGAGGAGGAGGAGAAGGGATGTGGTTGGTGAACGTTGGCACAGGAGTAGGTGGTCAATAGGGACACAAGTTTGTGGTTTTCAGAGCGGGGTAGGAACGGTTAACTGTATGTGAGGTGGGGGGTGTGAAATAATATAGGAGAGACACATATTAGCGAGGCCCGATGGGAAAACCACTTTCATGGACCCTGCCCCTCCCCCCTTCCCTAGGCCGATAAAGGTAGGATTACAAAGGGGGGGCTAAAAGAATTATCAGTCGTTGATATGGTGGAGTGATTATATGGGACATTAAAAGATGAAGGGTATTTAGATAGATGCAACCCCTTTTAAAAATTGCAACCACATTGTGGAGGGGGACTGTCGGAGGGTTTGCCCTGTGGAAGCTGCAATTGTGATCACAATCGGCATGGAAAGTAACGATTAGTGGGGCGCTGAATGTGGGATGGTGTGATATGTGATTGCCAAATCGCATTTGGGATGGGGTGTTAACATAGACCTAGACACGAAAAACTTTTCAAATCAAACCTACAAAATATTGCATCCACTGGTTTTGATTGCATCGCAAACAAAGAGGGGCCTTAGAGTTGACTTGCCATGTGCAATATGTGATTGCAATCATGTGATCGCAGACAGCGAAGGGGAGAGTTCTCGGGGTATGAAGGTATTGAAACTTGTGACATGGCATTGGAAAGCTGCTTTTTAGTACGTTTTGATAAAAGCACCCACAATTTGATCTAATCCAAACATTGTCATGCAAAAAGTATCCTCAAATCCTAATACTTGGTGTCTCTTTGGAAATAATTTGCAGGATGAAATATTATTTACAACATCTCAGAAATAATAATGGTCAACTATAATCAAATGTTCCTATAAAAATTTACAGGGCCCTAACATGGCAGAAGAAAAGAAATACGAGGGAGCAGGAGATCCTTTCAAAATATTGCTCGAGGAATCCCTCGAGCAAAGCCGGTGGTGGCCAACAATACTGTTAGAGGGCTAGTGGCTCCTAGATGGTGGAGAGCAGTGAAATATGTAAAATATTTTATTTATTTAATAGTAAGATAATGAGAAGTAGCACAATAACAATGCATGGATTTTGTCCCTTTGGGATTTCCACCATAAATCATTGTTGTCTTATTATTATTTTGAAAGTATTGAGATGAGGGTAAAATTTTTATTAGCTAACTGTTTGGGAAATTTCTTGGTACGTTATAGATTGAGAATCTTAGTAATATCCACAATGTTTTATAATCCGTAATGTTGTTGTGTGTGATATATGAATTATTAGATTTTAGAGTTAAAATATGACAGATAACTATGATATATAGAATCTAATCAATTCTCATGATCCAAAAGTTAGGTGGGGAGGTTTGGTCCCCATAGGTCGTGTAGTCTAATCTTAACAAAATTATATATGTCTCCAATCTTAAGAAAATTATTTATGTTTGGGAGATGCTCGAGACACAATTTCTTTAGTTGAAAAAATATAATTGTAGAAGGGTGGGGATGCAAGTCAATACTAGCAAGATGAAAGTTAGGGTGGTTTTCTCTAACAAATACATAACCAGCATAAGTTCTACTTTGAAGTTAACACTCTTGAAAAAGTTGCAGATTACAAATGCCTTTGAATGGACTTCTACAAAAATCTAAGTTGGGAAGGCTGCAGAAAGAAAAGAACTTTGGGAGGTTGGAAATCATTTTATGCTTTTTAAAATAGCTACAAAGAGGTAGAGCTAAGATATTGGAAGAACACCCAAAATATTTTTGGTTTTTAGTGATTCTGGTGGTTCTGTATGGTTGTGAACAATGGGCCTAAACAAGTTTAAAATTAAAAGTTTACTTCCTTATGATATCTTGTTAAGTGAAATGAGTGCTCTTATTGAAACATTTGCTAACATATTGTGCAATAGTAAGAAGACTTGGATGCGGAAAAATAACAAATGGTTTAGTAAATGAGATATTTACTTGAACATGTGCTTCACAAATAATAAAGAGATAAAGACTTTTCTTATGCATAATTTTCACAAGCATACTTGGGATAAAGAGCTAGGGAGAAAGAAAAAAGTATTATATTGAAGAGTTTAATCTCATTTGTAAATATCATCAAAAAGTGTACATAGGGGCCCATATCTCATGGAGAGCCAAAATTCTTATTGTTCAATTAAGAACTAACACTCATTCATCAACTTCATTGGATTTGTAAAATACATCACTCATCAACTTAGTTGGACTTTTAAAAGACCAAAACATGTTGGTGGAGAAGCGAAAGAGTGTTTCTTTTGTACTTTTAGAAAGGTAAAAACATAAAATCATGTCATTTTCAAGACCATGTGGAGAGCCACAATTCTTTTTACTTAGTGAAAAACTAACTCTCACTTCCAGAAAAGTGAAAACATAAGAGCATTTAATGTAAAAACATAAAAACATTTCATTTTAAAGTTTGGCGTAGAGCCAAAAGCCATTTGGAGGGAAAGAGTGTGTAACTTTGCACTTCTAGAAAAGTAAAAAGATAAGAACATTTCATTTAGAGCTTGATATCTCCAAGGACCATGGGGACAATTATGTAAATATCAAGTTGATAATTTATTTAACAAGAAAACTATTGAGAAATTGAATACTCATTACCAAGTTTCATAAGAAAAAGGCTAAATGCAAAAATCAAATTGCTAGTTCAATAGACTAGTTTAACCTAAATTTCTTCTTCTTTCAAAGAGTCATAACTTGCGAGAAACATATCAAACGACAACTTGGAATATGGGAACGATGTCAGTTCATTGTACAACTTTATGTATGTATCCAGGAACAGATCATTTAATTTTATTGTAGATAGGGATAGATAATCAAGATATCGCAATTTGCAAATAGATAAATTTGATACCCATCCTGGAAACCATTGAAATATGGTGCTGGAATATGGAATCTTCATAATTCACTGCACCTCTTTTACTGTTTCACCTTCTTCATAATTCAGTGCACCTCTTTTAGTGTTTCACTTTCTTATTGGTAGAAAATTAAAAGCATCAAAACCTCCACATGCAATTTGAGTTATGAGTAAATTTGTTTTTTCTCCATGTCAATACATAACACCATCGCATGGCCAAACATGCTTAAATATTCCAATATCCATGTAGTGATACTGTGAGTAATACAAATAATATGATGGTGGTCTGACCACTGCTCATTGTTGATAATAACAGTCGATAAGATTATTAGTTTACCAATAAAGTCGCAAGTTGTTCGGTGACACAATTGGAAAAGAATGGATGTAAAGAAAACAAAAAAGATATTGACAATAAGAGTTTTGGGGCACTTGAAATAATTGTAACTCATATTTCCAAAAATCTAAGTGAACTAAAATTTTCCATGTTTCTCTGCGCTTCCTTATTCCGTATCGAATGATTGGAATCTGTTGTTAGATATCAGAAGGTATCGCTGAAGGCGACTTCCACATGTTTTGCAGTTATGCCAGAACATTGACGAAATTGCCGCATGCCACAACAGCCATACAATTTCTATTTGTGACGGTCGGCCAGCTGCCACTCGCCATTCTAATTTGAGTGTTTCACACAAATTCATGTGGAATCTTGACAATCGATTGTCACTTTCTAAATTCCGTTATTTAAAATAGATTTGTGTAGTTTATTTTGTTGGAAATAATGCAAAGAGGGGGGGGGGGGGGGGTGAATTAGTATTATCAAGTCAATTATTTTCTTTTTCAAACCCAGATCATATACGTTACTTCAGTTAGAGAAAACCGCGTACATATGCAACTACAGATAAGGAAACCCGCATATATGATGCAGACTTATAATTTAATTTATCTTACAGATGTTGATCATTAATCTATGTATCAGAATCAAATAAACAGTAACCAGAAACAATGAAATAGAGCAGAAGACAATCACACACAAGAACACAAGATATAAGGTGGAAACCCAATGTGGGTGAAAACCACTTACTGCAATTCGTCTCTATCTTCCTTTATTTAGAAACTTCTTTTTACATTGTTTCTATATCGGTGCAGTCCTTTACCAGTATGCAGGCTGCTACTTGCAGAGAGCTACAACCCTCTCTCGTTCTCCAGTATTTCTTGGAAGGGAGCTACAACCCCTTTAACTCTTGTACTAGCTGGAATACTAGTATGCAGGCTACTACTTGTAGAAGGCTACAACCTTCTCTTCGCTTCCAGGGACCACATTTCATAAATTTTCAGGTTGGATCCATAAACATCAATCAATCATCAACCAATCTCCTTTTCACTAATTAATACTGAATCAAATAGACTCTTCTCTGACAGCTGTACCTAGAACACAGTAATAGCAACCACACACCAAATTTTGAATCTAGAACACTGCAGCAATAAACAGAAGCAACTAGAACACAATTTAAGAGACGTACACTACTTTAATAACCAGAAACCTGCATGCATGTGCTTCTGTGTTTGGACCAACTTGCGTATACGTTGTTCTTAGTCACAGAACCAGCGTGTATATGGGCCTTTGCTTCACTAAACCTGCGTACAGATCTATAAAGGATAATTCACTCTTCCAATCATTCAGACATTAGTTAACCCAAATTACCAGATTTATAGATCAAGCATGTGCCACATATAACAGATCAAAATCATTCAAAGATACTATTATTCAAGCCTTAAGATTTTGACCCTTCAATAGAACTTATCCTTCTCCTTGCACTCAAGTTCCTCCTTCATTCAGATCTAGATCTGCACCATAACCCAATCCCCAGTATTCTAGATCTAGCACTTTCTCAGATATTCAATTCATTCAGATTATCCTTCGCCGAATGATCCCCTTCCTCTTTTATAGTCTTAGGCCTTTCACAATACCACAATCCTAAACCATAACAAATCAATACCATGGACTCAGTACTTTGGATCAACAGTTCTGACGAGATACCATGGCCCAAAAACCATAGGTCAAAGTATCAAGGACTAAATACCATGGACCGAAAATAAGTTCTCCCACATGTACGTGCTTTTTCTTGCATGAAAGTGTGTTTCTACGCATGCGCAACTTCGGAACGTCTAACCGACGTGTATACACGGCTTCGTCAAGGTGAACCTGCATATATATCTTCTTCTTCTTTTTGAGTGCCTAAACTGTGATTTGTCATAGTGCCAAACTTGTGCCATAATGCCAACAGTCTCCCCCTTTGGCCTTGATGGCAACCCCAAGATCCTCAAAGTCATTCTCCCCCTTTGTCATCAAGGGCAAAGGGTTGTGCTCCCCCTGAGTACATGTTGAAATCTCTGCTCTGCTATGCTGACCAAGCTCCCCCTGACTTGTAGGCAAGATCTGCAAAAAGATGTTCTTCAAGAAGAACCATGACTTATACATCATAAAAGACCTTCCTATCACCAACAGACTCTATACATACATCCATCACCCAACCAAGTGGGGATACACCTGAAATTTACATAAGACAACCAAGTAAATTACATCATTCATGCCAGGCATAGTGGGGAAACCAAAATAGGTCGTTACATGACCTTGACAATAAACGATATACATGACATAGAGATGAAATAGCAAGACTTATGAAAGTCACTAATAACTGATATCAACAACATCTGTCAATCACTCTACGGATCAACAACCATGTTTTCCTTATGTTCTCCTTCTGTAGCTGATCCACTTGAACCCAAAACAACTTGTGTACTCGAACCAAAAGCTTCTAATATAATGCCAACAATGCATTATTAGAAGTTTATCTGCTCCCCCTGAACCTGTGCCAGATGGTCTTTGTCAGACCCATATCAGACTCTCTTCAACCAGAGTTTGTCCCCACTGATTTCCTTCAAACCATCATATATGCGACTGTATCTGCATAAACCGGCGTATGTACGCGGATCCCCCTCATGAAACTCGCATACAACCATATTTCTATGAAACAGATAGGTTTCAACAACAAGATGATGCATCAACTACCCCTAGCTTCTGTCTGAGGTATTCAATGTCTCCCTGGGTAGTGGTTTGGTGAAAATATCAACAACTTGTTCCTTGGAGGGAACATATTACAATTTGACCTTTTGTTCGAGCACTTGTTCCCGGAGAAAATGATACTTGATCGGTATGTGCTTGGTCTTTGAATGCATGACTGGGTTCTTTGAAATGCTGATTGCACTTGTATT
Organism: Pinus taeda; assembly: GCA_000404065.3. NCBI lineage: Eukaryota > Viridiplantae > Streptophyta > Pinopsida > Pinales > Pinaceae > Pinus > Pinus taeda. Next base: position 102,670 of record APFE030968521.1, read on the forward strand.
ATCACATAAGATGGAGATAGGTGGAGTACAAGTGATTTGAAAATCCTGTAAAGTTTGCATCATCCAAAGGAGTTGTGTGCAACAAGATGCAGCCACCACATATTCTGCTTCAGTTGTATATAAAGCAATCGAACTCTGTTTCTTGCTAAACCAAGATACTAATCTGGAACCCATAAAGAATCCACCACCACTAGTGCTTTTCCTGTCATCCACACTTCCAGCTCAATCTACATCTGTATAAGCATGAAGAGTGAGATGTGTATCTCTAGGATACCATAGGCCATAATTTTGAGTTCCTTGAAGATACTTGAAAATTCTCTTTACTGCCTGAAGATGAGTTTCCTTTGGATTTGCCTGAAATCTTCCAACCATTCCCACTGCATGTATGATGTTTGGTTGGGTACCTGTTAGATAGAGCAGACTTCCAATCATGGATCTATAAGTTGGTTGATGCATTGCTGCTAATTCATCATTTGCACTGAGGCTGCATCTTGTAATCATAGGGGTACATACTGGTTTCGAATCTTCCATGCCATACTTCTTCAAAATCTGCTTGAGGTACTTGGTTTGAGATAAAATGATACTGCCTTCATTTTGTTGGATTTGTAATCCAAGAAAATATGTCAGTTCTCCAAGCAAGGACATTTCGAATTCTTTCTACATTACCAAGGCAAAGTTCTGACTCATAGCTTCTTCATTGCTGCCAAAGATGATATCATCAACATACACAACAAGTATTAGCAATTCGTTATTTTGAATTTGTATATAAAGATTGCTATCTATTGATCCTTTTGAGAAACCTTGTTGATGAAGATATTTTTCCAAATGATAATACCAAGCCCTTGGAGCTTGTTTAAGACCATAGAGAGCCTTCTTAAGTCTGCATACAAGTTTTGGATCATTCCTAAGGATGAATCCATCTGGTCACTCAATATACACTTCTTCTTCTAAGTCTCCATTCAGAAAAGCTGATTTCATGTCCATTTGAAATACTTTGAACTTCTGAAAGCTTGAGAGAATAAGGAACATTCGGATGGCCTCAAGTGTAGCAGTGGGAGCAAAAGTTTCTTCAAAGTCTATTCCTTCTTGTTGAGCATACCCTTTACAAACAAGTCTGGCCTTGTTTCTAATAACTTCCCCATTTTCATTCAACTTGTTTTTGAATATCCATTTTGTCCCTATGACATTCTTATCTTTTGTTCTAGGGAACAACTCCCAAGTGTTATTCTTTTCAATCTGCTCAAGTTCTTCATCCATTTCTTTGACCCAACATTCATCTTTGCATGCTTCTTTTACATTTTTTGGTTCAGTGGAGGAGAGCAATGCCAAATAGCTTGAAGCTTATGCAATTGTTCTTCTTGTTTGTATACCTGCCTCTTTCTGCCCCAAAATTTGAGATTCTAGATGATTCTTCTGAATGTACCTAGATGGAGTCCTATCTTCTACCCTTATCTGTTCTTCTGGTGCCTCATGGGTTTCTTGTTCATCATGAATCTGATTTGATTTTGATGGATAGTCCTCATCATCTTCAAAATCTTCAGATCTTACCTGCCTAGGAGTGTTTTCTTCTTCATCAACCACTACATCAATACTTTCAACAATTTTTCCAAGCCTTTTATTATAAAACTTGTATGCTTTGCTGTGGGGAGAGTAACCAAGGAGAATGCCTTCATCTGCTCTAGGTTTAAACTTGCCAAGATGTTCATCAGTATTTTTGATATAGCATTTGCTTCCAAAAATTTTGAAATATTTTATCGAAGGAGTCTCACCATACCAGAGCTCATGAGGGGCTTGAGTGTTGTTCACCCGGACATTTGTTTTGTTGAGAATAACAACCGCAACAAATGCAACTTCACCCCAGAAAATTGTGGGAGTTCCAGATTCATCAAGCATAGCACGAGCCATTTGTTGAACCGTTCTGTTCATCCTTTCCACTACTCCATTTTGTTGAGGAGTCCTAGTTGTAGAGAATTCTCTTCTTATTCAATGTTCTTCACAAAAATAAAAAAAATCATTCGAGGTAAATTATCCTCCTCGATCAGACCTGAGGCATTTGATTCTGTGATTTGATTCGTTCTCGACCAAAGCTTTGAAGGATTTGAATTTTTTGAAGGCTTCATCTTTGTGCTTCATGAGTCCTATCCAAACCATCCTTGAATAGTCGTCAATGAATAACATAAACTATTCTTCTCCCCGAGGTGAACTTTTCCTAGATGGACCACATACATCAGTATGGACAAGTTCAAGTGGCCTACTAGCTGATCCTTCCTTCTCAGGGAAGTTAGTTCTGGTTTTCTTACCAAACTAACATGATTTACATATTGTATTATCTGGAATTTTGATGTCTAGAAGACCACAAACTTCCTGGTATTTGCATGCTTTCCTTATTTGCGAGAAGCTTAGATGCCCCAATCTCTGGTGCCTTAGCCAGTGTTCATCGTTCTTTCTTAGATAGCATTGATGTTGTCCTTCTTTGAATATGTATAAATTATTTGGAGTTCTTATGCCTTTGATCACTATTTTTCTTGTATCAAGATCACGAACACTACATCCATTTGATCGAAATATTACCTCTATTCCTTGATCACACATCTGACTGACACTCAATAGATTATGCCTTAAGACATCAACATACATAACATTTCCTGCTTTGACCTTTTCTTTTAAAAGAACATAACCTTTACCTTTTATGAGTGTCGGGGTGTCATTTCAAAATGAGACCTTCTTCTCCTTCTCCAAAGCACTATATGAATGAAGTTTTTCTTTATCACCTGTCATATGTTTCGAACATCCATTGTCGATTTACCATTGAATTTCCTGCCCTTCTGCATATAAGGTTATACACCATATTTCTAGTTGCATTTCTTTCATTCTCCATGTTTTGGAACTTGAGGCTTGTTCCTTCTGAGTTGTTTGCCGAAACCTGTTCCTGCATTCAGAATCTTCATGACCGTAGTTGTTACAAATAGAACATTCAATTTCGTTTTCAAGGGTAGAAAAGTTATTGTAGGTCCTTTTTGTGATTCAGTCATACTCCTCTGTCTTTGAGTTTCTTTATTCATGATAGTTTTGTAGGCAACACACTGAGCTGCTTTGTGTCCAAAGTTGTGAAAAGAGAAACATTGGCCATTGAAGAAATTCCTGCGATTATCAACCTTGTGGACTGAACGATTGTAGTTTTCATTGACATTCATTCTTGAGACAAATTGAGAATGATTTACCTATGGTCTGCTGTAGCTTTTGTTTATCCTTGAAGAAGATTGCCCCTGATTTACTTGGTGACCACTTTTCATTCTTGAAGAAAAATGTCCCTGATTTACCTGGTGAGCAGCATTATGTTGTTGCTGTTGATTGTAAACTTGTTCACTTCTCCTTGCTGCATCAATATAACTTTTGGAGGTGGATGGCTTTTGTGCTTGAGATGCTTCTTCATTATATCCCAGACTTGTCTTGATTAGTGGAGAACGTTGTACTTTGATAATCTCATCTAACGTTTCAAATCCTTTAACAAATCTAAGATTAAGAGCTTTAGTTTTCTCAACAACTTTTTTAAGTCCCACTATTTCACATTCTAACTTTTCATGATGTTTTTCACTTTCAGCCAATTGGAATTGCAAAGTATCAATAATCATATTTTTCTCTTCTAAGCAAATTTTGAGTTTAGAAATCTCCTCATAAAGACCTTCTTCATCTATAGCATCCATGAAATCATCATCTTCAAAAGCCATTAAAAGTCTATACTTATTACCTTGTTCATCTTCATCACTATTTGAAAATCCATCATTGTCTTCATGAGTGTAATAGATTTTCTTATTTACATTCTGTTTCTTGTTCCATCTAACAAGTTCCTTACCTTTATGAGGACACTTGGCAGCAAAGTGACTGACCCTTCCACAAGCAAAACATTTGAAAGGTAACTTACCTCTGAATCTTCTAGCACCCCGATGAAGGTTCTTGACAAAATTTGATTCTTCCTCTTCTTCTGACATATGTCCTGAGTCATAAGAATCTCCTTTTCCTGAGGCCTTGAATGTGG
>APFE030968521.1:107732-119455 GCA_000404065.3 Pinus taeda
AACATCAATCAAACATCAAGAATTTCTGCATCAACCAATCACCTTTTCACCAATCAAAACTAAATCAAAATAAACACTTCTCTGACGACTGTACCCAGATCATAATAACAGTAATCACGCCTGACTTCTGAACCCAGAACACTGTAGCAATAAATAGAAGCAACTAGAACATAAATCAAGAGATGTACGCTACTTCACTATTCAGAAACCTGCGTACAGATCTATAAATTCATTCTTTCAAACATTCAGATATTAGTTAACCCAGATTGTCAGATTTATAGATCAAGCATTCGCCACATATCACAGATCAAAATCATATAGAGATACCACTATTCCTGCCTTAAGATTTTGACCCATCAATAGAACTTATCCTTCTCCTTGCGCTCAGGTTCCTTCTTCATTCAGATCCAGATCTGCACCAAAACCCAATCACATTATTCCAGATCTAGCACTTTATCAGATATTCAATAATTCAGAAGATACCTTGCCAAATGATCTCCTTCCTCTTTTATAGCCTTAGGCCTTTCACAATACCACAGACCAAAAACCATAACAATTCAATACCATGGACCCAATACTTGGGATCAACACTTTTGGATGCAATTCCACAAACCAAAACCATAGGATCAAAAACTGTCGGATTAATACCATGAACCAACCATAAGATTTCCCATTTGCGTATACTTTTCTCTGCATGAATGTGCGTGAACGTTTCTCTGCATGAAAGTGCGTGAACTCTTCTCTGCGTGAAAGTCTGTGAACTAGAAAATAACTTTGCTGCACTATAATTTATCATCTGAGATGAGTGGGTTGCCATCAAGTACAACATATGTATCATATTGCCAACAAGCACATCTAGACTACACTGACATTCTTCATCCCAACAAAACATCACATCTTTCTTCAATAATTTTTCCATCGGCACAGTTATCTAAGCATATGTCTTAATAAACTTTCTATAATAACCAATGTGCCCCAAGGTTGCGCGTAACTATTTTACATTCCTAGGAGCTTCCAAATTCACAATCACATCGATCTGCATAGGGTCCACCATCAATCCCTCCTTACATACTACATGGCCAAGAAAAATTCCAAAGGGCACATATAATATGCACTTCTTCGAATTCAACGCAATATGATACCTTTGACATGTATGTAGCATAAGGAGAAGACTTGCAACATGGTGCTTCACTATCCCAAACACAATCCGATCATCAAAATAAACCTCCAAAAATTAATGAATAAACTCCTTGAATGCCGCAATTACTACCAGGGAGAATATTGCAGGTGCGTTCTTCAATCCAAATGGCATTACTGTATACTGGAAGCAACCCCACTTTGTTGTGGAGGTTGTCTTGTTGTAATTGTCCAACATGATCTTTATTTCATGGTATCCTGAAAATCCATCAGCAAATGAATAAGCCTCCTATCCTCCAACATTCTCTAACAATTCATCTATAAATGGTGTTTGAAATAGATCATGTATGCATGCATCATTTAGATTTCCTAGGTCTATGCATATCTGAATTTCACCTTTCTATTTCTTCTCTTAGACAACCATTGGTCTCACCCAATCAGATTCCTCTACTAGTTTAGTAATTCCAGCATCGAGCATCTTATCAAGCTCTTGGCACACCTTTTCTTTATACTTCCGATTGAGCCAGTAAGGTCTCTTCTTGATGGGATTCATGGTAGGTTTCAAAGTAATTTTCAATACTCCTAAATCTCCTACGATCCCCTTTAGATCCAAGAAATTTCTTGGAAATAGATCATGGTATTCACACAACAGTTCAACCACCTTATCGAATGTATCTTCGTCCCAATATTCCCCTATCTTCGCAAACTTAGGTTCTACTTTAGATCCAATATTTACTTGTCTAGTTTTCAAAGGCTCTGATATCTCCAGGTTTTCTATGTTTGGTCCTTCAACTTTGCACCATCCTTCTATCTCTGGAATGTTAATATTCTGTGGGTATTCTTCTTCCTCTTTAGTAGTCACATTGTAACATTCCAACGCATGGCACAACTGTGTTCTCCAATCCTGCTGAGTCCATTCGACCAGTTCCTTCGGAATTCTAAATATAGCTACTTTTATCTCCTAGAGTGTTTCATCAATGCATTCAAACCCATCCTCAAAGATGAAAGTCAATAAGAAACTCTCTCTTAAGATATCCCAATTATTTGTCCTATGGCGAAGCTATGCTTCAAAATACTAGCTCATTGGGATTGTATCTAAGGTATGACAAAAAATGTACATCCATTCTAGTTGTGGTTCCATTCCCCAAGCCTTAGTCCATCGTGCCAAATGATCGTATGGATCATCCTTCACACTTTACTTTTTTGTCATCAGGTATTAGCATACCCAAACCTTAGTCTCATCATTCTTCTATATTCCTTTCATCTAGTGAAGCTCTCATTGTGCGTACCCCACCAATGGGCAGGCATAGCATGCAATGCCAAATATAGTGCTTGGAAGCAATGTTCTTCAAGTACATCCCTTTCAAATTCATCTAAAAACAGATCCACATCAGTCAAACCATCATAATGTGGAAGATTCCTTGCCTTAGTTGAGACACACCACAGTGATTTGGTCATCATATTGCAAAGCAACATAGATACTTCATGCAACTGATTCTTCCAGTGTTCAAGCTCATCATCTGAGTCTGAGGTGCAGGAAATATCCCTATCCCACGTAATTCTTCCATCAGTCGTAGGATTGATCAAATCTTCGTTTCACATTGTGATCTTATATATCTTATCCAGATCATCATCATCTTCCACAAATTCCAAACAAGTTCAGTATAACATGCTCCCTCAACAGGGTTGAGTGGCACTACAACAGTGAGCACCTTCCTTTCAAACACCATCTTCCTCTTCTTCAAGTTGATTACTGCATCCATGTAAAATGCCCAGTCAATCCCTAGTAGCACAGAGTATGGGTTACTATCATCCACTATTTCAATGACCTCAAAGTCATCTAGTGCATTTGCACCCTCAATATCTACTGTCACACCATATAAGTGCCCCATCAGAATAATATTATGTTTACTAGCCATGGACAGCTGGATAGGAGACCACAATAGCATAGGCCTCCCCATTTTCTCCCATGTCTGCTTAGGTAGGACATTTGCATCAGATCCGAGATCCAAGATTATCTAGTCCATTTCATATTCCCCTATTTGTGCAGTCAACCTTATCTCACACCCCGTTTGTTTCTTATGCTTACCTATTTTTCTCACGGTGCCCTGTTTAGGAGGGGTCTTTTCTTTATTCACACACCTTTTGATTAGCTCTTGTAGAACTTCAACTACTTTCTTATCTTGCAACAACTTCATACAAGTCTTTAGAAACGTAGCTAATACCGACGGATCTACCTCTTGTGTCATACTATTTTCTAGCATTTTCTCTTGGCTTCCTAAGGTGGAGGCCTCAATGAAGTTCTTATTGTCTTCCATTAAGGTCTCTTTAGCTCGATTAAGATCATAGTCTATTTATTTCTCAACAACCTTGTGCACCCACCCATCAGTCTCAAGCTGCTTGCCCTTATCTGCACTAGTGGCCATACCACTTCTTGTTACTATATTTATGCTATGATCTTCTTCGTGGGGCTCTTCTCTCATCAGCTTGATGTTCTGCATAGGTTGTTGGGGCTACATCTTTTTTATAAGGATCGAGCATTCCTCTATCACATGGTAGAACTGTCTACAATACTAACATGACGGATGTGTGGGGTTTGGGAAATCTTGTGCGAAGTGTCCTGCTTCACCACAAATTATCTACCCACGTCCTCTACCAGATCCACCCCCTCTTCCTCATCCTCAACCTTGGAATCCTCTGCATGCTACTCCTGTGCCCTAATCCTGAGGCCGGTTTTCTACCTGCATTCGGTAGGTAGGGGTTCTATCCATAATTATCTCACAACTGCTACAATGGCGTTCATCATGACCTACAAATTTACAAAAATTACAAAACAACTGTTGGGGTGTCTATACAAAATTCCGTAGTAAATGGAAATTATCAGTCGCATGTTTTCCTGTAACCTGAAAGATAGGGCACCATGGTGCAACTCCCGTGTTCGGCCCAACGATATTCTCTAGTTTCAGGGGAACATGCCTTCTCCCAATAAGATAGTTTTGACAAACCAGGAAATGGTCCTTATTGTTCCCATGGCCCTTACATCTCAAGCACCAGACTTCAACACGAACCTCAGGTTGGGCTTCCTTTCCTTTCTTCAAGCTCTATAACTCCAAGTGCAGGATTTCTAGTTGTGAGTGAATCTATTGCACCCAAAGGTTTGTATCCTGTTTGGGTGAGGCTTTTAGCCTCATTGCGATTTCCAAGGCTTTTGCTTGCATTTCTATCTTTTGTTGTGACAACAACAATCTAAAGTGTGGTAAGAGCGATGCGATATATCAGTCTTGATTCTAGGAATCTATAATCACCATATTGGCCTCCCTGACCAGGCATTTCAACCTTTGATCGAAATCCTAGGGTGACTCATCTATCTTTTGTTGAATTTCTTTAAACTCAGTCACCAACTATGCCTCTAATTTAGGCTTCCTAAACTCCTTGTTCAGAGCTTTCTGGGTCTCTGCCAATGTCGCATTGGGGTTATCAGTGTAGTACTTGATGTACCATGTCAATGATTGATCTTGTAAGGCTATAACCAGCTGTGCTTTCTCAATGTTATCATCCGTAATCTGTTGTGCCATCCATACAACTCTAGCAACAAACTAGAACTTTTTGGGGTCTTCATTTCCTATCCCTTTAAAGACTGACATCTTCATCGCATTCGCCATGTTGAATGGTGGAAGTGGAGGTGGAGGTGGAGGTGAAGGTATCAGCATATGAGGTGGAGGTGGAGGCAGAGTGGATAGGTGAGGTATCCTCAGGATACCTTTTTTAATCAACTGTACTACACTTCATGATGTAGTCAACACCATCCCTTCATTGTCACTAGATGGGAATTTGATTAGAGGACTATACTCTAAGTTCGTTCCTTTGTTTATTCTGAAGAATTTACCACTTCACGTAGCTCCAAACATTAAGGTAATTTCAAAACCCTCTTTTCATATAATATCATTTTAATCCACGTTTTCAATGTTTTCAGATACTTACCTCGCGGTTCCTTGAAGATCTTACATTCTGCCTCACTATAGCTAATAGTTCAATCAACCGCGAACTCAGTCACAAAACTTCCAAGTGTGCGCTTAATCCAATGATCCATGACCAACACAATATTTCTTTTTGATGCTTCCAGACGTCGTATCAGTTTTGGAGTCCACACTATAGGGCCATCAAGCTTCCATGTTCCTTGACTATCTACACTTCAGTTGCATCTGTGTACAAATATCTCTGCAACCACTTCTCCTTGGACAATTTACGGATTCTGTTATCTTGAGTTGTAAATGCGTGCACTTTTTGATCAATCCACTTCTCGATCTCTTTCTTTGTAGGAAACCACTTGTCACACATATCTTATATAGATCTTGATCCTGAGATCAAAACCATTTGTTAGCTTAAGGGGGCTTGACCCAGGTTTAGAGTTCTTTGCACTAACCAACAAAACCCTACACTGCTGGCCCTTTTGGCAACAACTTGCGTAGCACAGACCGCAGTCTCACCCGAAGTAGTATTGGGGGATGCTAGAACTAGGTTTTTGCATCCAGAGATTGTGTGATGTGTATTCTTGCAGCTCAAATATACCTTTGTGCAGATCTATACCTTCTTAAAGTCCATTACTACGAATCTATTTAGTTGACCTCCAGGTCTTCATGAAGGGATGCAACGTGCTTATCAGACCTAAAATAAGTAGATTCACAACTTTCACTTAGTAAATAACAACCCTAGATCCACCTTCACATAGATATACCTGATTCGAATATTTAGTAACATATCCATTTTATATATTTGCGGAAATAGTTCATTACTCTTTTCATGCATGAATATTAAAGATTTAACAAATTCATGCAAAGAATACATTTTATTTCATAGAAAATAGATCATTAAACAATGATGCATAAGCTTAAATAGAATTAAGAATAAGGCACAAATGCAATAGATTCAGTCCAAAACTAGTCTTTATTAGAGTCATCATTCAATTTACAGAGTCTTTCACCATGCGCACCCAGCTACAGGGGCCTACACACTCAGCTATGGACTTACCAAGGTCTCCACACACTGAGGTACATGAGCCTCCCCATTTCGCCTAAGTACAGGTAACAGAGCTTTCCTACCTTAGCACTTTTACCTTACACTTGTTCTTCACCAAAATTTATCCTCCTAGACTCGCTATGAATCAAATATTTATAGCCTCTCTATTACAATACCATGGCTCACGACCTACGGGTGCATATCAAAAGCATCCTATTACTTACACATATAAGGGGCTAAAGCCCCTTTGAATCTTATGTATTTGTGCACTCCACTTCCACATTTTGTGGAGGCTTTACCTTCTTTACAAAATTCTAACCAAAAATTGATTAAACTAACCAAAATTGACCCTAGGGACCCTATCCCAACAGATTTTAGTAGGGAGAAGTTCATCATTTGCTTGTGCTTCCCTTTTGGTACTCGTGGATGCTTCATCATTCACAACATCTATAATTTTAATAATATTTTGAAGCATTTTATTATATAATTTATATCCTTTTCTTCTAGAAGAATATCCAAGAAGGATTCCTTCATCATCTCTGGATTCAAAATTTTCAAGCTTATCATGATTTTTCTTTATGAAACATTTTCTTACTAAGATTCTAAAGTGTTTGACTATTTCAGGCTTACAATACTAGATATGATATGTATTTTTATCACTGTTTACTTGAACATGAGCCTTGTTAAGTATATCCATGGATATATGTGCTGCTTCTCCTCAGAAGGTGTGAGGTGTTCCTGATTCATCAAGCACGACACATGCCATTTGTTGAATTGTTTTGTCCATTATTTCTGCCACTCCATTCTGTTGAGGAAATTTAGCTATGTAAAACTCTATTTTCATGCCATGTTGTTCACAAAAAATGAAATATTCATCTAATATAAACTCTCCTCCTCTGTCACATCTAAGACATTTTATGTTTAGATCCAATTCATTTTCTACCAAATCCCTGAATATTTTAACTTTTCAAATGCCTCATATTTATAGTTTAGTAATCCAACCCAACACATTCTTACAAAGTCATCAATAAATAACATGAATTATTGTTCACCACAAGGAGACTTACTTCTCATAGGTCCACATAAATTAGTATGAACAAGTTCAAGGGGTTTACTTGAAGTGCCTTCTTTAGCTTTAAACTGAACTCTGGATTGCTTACCAAATAGACATGATTTTCAGATTCTATTTTTAGGTGGAGAAATGTTGGGAAAGTCATGAACTACTCCCATCTTAGTTGATTTGTATAGTTGAAAAAAACTGAGGTGTTCAAATCTCTTGTACTAAAGCCAACTTTCTTTGGATTTGCTCAAAATGTAGTGCTCTTTGCTTCCTTCTAGGATATAGACATTGCTTGGAGTTCTAGTTCCTTTTCCTATGATCTTATTGCAAGTTTTAACCCGGTACAAAAATTACCTGCATATGAATTCTAAAAACATAAAATAAACAATGGAGAGAGCATAAAAATAAAACAGATATGCACAAATATTTTCCACTGGATCCCAAAACCAAGACTACCAGATTGATTTTTCATTATATTTATTTCAATGTTACAATACATCTATATACATGCCAAAGCATCCATAAACCCCAATCCATTAACCATATATTATAACATAATCATAATACCCTTAATCGAATCTACAAGACACCACAGGTAGAAAACCATCATGCCCAACACCATGTGCAAAAACCATACAGAAAACCATTGGTAGGTCTGCCTACCTAATATAGGCTCCAAAAACAAATTTCCCGGGGCGCTACCCCAGGCCGCGTAGTGGGCGGCTACTACCCCCCTCAAACCCCCCAATGGAGGGGGGGGGGGATGCCACCCCCCTGTGACCCCCCCTCCCCCACTACACCTCGTGCAATGAAGGGGGGTTGGTTGCCCCCTAGCTTCGCACATGGGCTACTTCTGGAAAGAATATAACACACACCCAACATTCTCCCACTTGTTGTTTTCTTTCCACATAGGGGATCACATGAGAGCTTAGTCATTGGTCCAACCTTATAATGCCCAATGTTTCTCTACACCAAGAAAAATTATCAGTGCTCATAGACTTTGTCAATGCATCCATAGTATTCTTCAAAGTGTCCACCTTTATGAGCAACACTTTTCTGTCCTCAACCATATCCCTCACAAAGTTATACTGAACATCAACGTGATTTGTCTTTCAATGATAAGTAGGGTTATTTATTAAGAAAATTGCACTATGTCTATCACAATCTATCCGTATAGCTCACTAACCCCATACTTGAAAACAATCTCTAAAACCAAACTACTTCCTTGCTTGCATGCATGGCTGCCATGTATTCTTCCTCTGTAGTTGAAAGTGCCACTACAGACTATCTCTTACTCATCCAACTAAATACACCTCCAAATAGGTTAAATGTATACCCACTTGAAGATCTTCTCTGATCCAGATCTCCAGCCCAGTCTACATCAACAAAGCCACATATGTCTAAAACTCTATCCAATCCCTGTCTTCCTTAGTAACACAGACCATAACCATTAATGCCACACAATTACCTGGAAACCCACTTCATTGTTGTTTAATGCTCCTTCTCTGACATAAAGCTGCTCAATACTCCCACTTCATGTGCAATGTTTGGTCTAGTACAAACCATTACATACAATAGGCTACCGACTGCACTTGCATATGGAACACGGGACATGTCCTCTTCCTCTTCTTGTGTCTTGGGGTACTATTCAATAAATAACTTTACACCTATAGGAATAGGAATCTTCATCGGTTTACAATCCTACATATTAAACCTTCGTAGTATTGTCTTGACATACTTCCTCTAGTTTAACCATAGCTTCCTCTTTTCTCGATCTCATTTAATTTTCATGGCCAAAATATAGTTTGTAGCATTGAGATCCTTCATGTTGAATTTGGAGGATAATTGGGTCTTCAAATCCTAAATAATTTCTTTGTCATTTCCAATCAACAATATATGATCCACATGCAAGACCACATAAATAACATGTTGGCTAATTAATTTAAAATATATATAGTGATCCAGTTTGCTTCTGTTGAAGCCAAGTCCTCATATAAATGTATCAAATTTTTGATACCACATCCTTGGTGACTGTTTTAACCCATACAAAGACATTTTTAACCTGCAAACCAATTATTTCTTAGCCTTCACCGCAAAGCCTTTAGGTTTCTTCATGTAGATCTCTTCTTCTAGATCTCCATGAAGAAATGTTGTCTTCACATCCATTTGTTCTACCTCAAAAATGAAAGTAGGAGCAACAAATAAAAGTAATGTAATATAAGCTACCTTAGAAACAGGAGAAAAAATATCACGAAAATCACTTCCCAGCACCTAGGAATAGCCTTTTTCTACCAACCGAGCTTTATATTTCTCCACCTTACCTTCTAGATTCATATTATTATTAAATAACCATTTTATTCCAATGGCTTTCCTTCTAGCTGACAACTCCACCAGATTCCAAGCCTCATTTTCGTCCAAAGATGCCATTTCAACAATGATGGCCTCTTTCTATAGTTTTCCATCCTCAGAATCTATTGCCTCCTTGACAGTGATGGGATCATCATCAGTAATAGATAAAGAAAAATTTGAATAGAAATAAGATGAAATATACCTTTCTGGTTGCCTTATTTCTCAAACTGATATGCTCACAACTGGAGTTTGTGGCTCTTCATCTTCTGATTCCTCTTCTATTGTATAGTCTGATTCTTACTCCTTTAGCTCAAAAATTTATCTTCTTAGGTTCATAAGGTAGGAATTCGTGTTTAATAACATATTTCACCTCTCTAAACACCACATGTTGGTTGTACACAACCTTCCTTTTTTATGGATTCCAAAGCTTATAAACTTTTAAACCATCCTAATACCCAATAAAGATGCACCTTTCAGATTTACTATCCAACTTGGTTCTTTTCTCCTTTGGAACATGTACATATTCATCATAGACAAATACCCTCAAATGTGAAAGAGAGGGTTTCTTAACAATCCATACTTCATGTGGAGACTTATCCTCCATCACTGATGAAGTTGATCTATTAACTAGGTAACATGCAATCTCCACTGCCTCTGCACAAAATTCGTGTCCTAACCAGACACCACTGAGCACGCTTCTTACCTTTTCCATCAACGTCCTGTTCATTCTTTCTACAACTCTATTTTCTGAGGTGTGTATGGAGTAGTCTTCTGTCATGCTATACCACACTTCTTACAAAACCTTCTGTCATGCTATACCACACTTCTTACAAAACTCTTCAAATTCCTTACTGTAGAAATCTCCACCATTATCAGTCCTTAGCACCTTTATCTTCTTCTTTGTATGGTTTTCCACCAAAACCTTAAATTCTTTAAACCTATCAAAGACTTTATATTTCCTCCTGAGGAAATATATCCATGCATTCCTTGAGAAGTCATCTATGAATGATACATAGTACACAGACTTACCAAGTGATGGACATGACACCAAACACATCACTGTGCACAAGCTCTAATATCCCTTTGACCCTCTTAGCACTAGACGGTTAAGTCACCCAATTCTACTTCCTATATATACAATGTTAATAGAAATTAAAATCCACTGAATGATACATATTACACAGACTTACCAAGTGATGGACATGACACCAAACACATCACTGTGCACAGGCTCTAATATCCCTTTAACCCTCTGAGCACTAGACGGTTAAGTCACCCAATTCTACTTCCTATATATACAATGTTAATAGAAATTGAAATCCACTAAATGATACATAGTACACAGACTTACCAAGTGATGGACATGACACCAAACACATCACTGTGCACAGGCTCTAATATCCCTTTAACCCTCTTAGCACTAGATGGTTAAGTCACCCAATTATACTTCCTATATATACAATGTTAATAGAAATTGAAATCCAGAAAGAAATTAGACATACCTTCTACCATACCATTTCCATAAAGTATTTGAAAGCCATTCTCACCCATATGTCCATGCCTTTGATGCCATAGCACAGTCTTTTATCTAGAGACCACTATATTTTCTACTCCACTTTTAGAAAACACAAAAGCTTTCACCCATCAATAACAGTGCTACTTAGAAGCTTGTACAAAATTCCAATCCAAACTCCCCTCATCAATACCAGTTCTCCTTGAAACATCTTGCAGGTATCTTTCTCAAACACTATTTTTACTCTTACATCATCTAACTTGCTTACCGAAATCAAATTTCTGGCCAATGCAGGAATGTGTAGAACACCCAAAAGTGTTATAATTTCTGATTTTCATAGAACCACTCCCTATGTGGAGTGATGTGAAAGGATGCACCTGAGTCAATCAACCATGCCTCATGATATACATGTGTACTTGAAGAATATGCCAAGTACACATCCCCATCTTCATTTGAGGTGGTTTTCACCTCTGCAGGAGCATCATGAGATCCCTTTCCTTTCTTGGGAGCTTTATATCTACAATCCTTTTTGAAGTGCCCTTCCTTTCCGCATTTCTAGCAAACCTTTATAGGTTTTTTTGGAGATTTATATCTCCCTTTATATTTAAATCTCCCACTCGAGGGGTTTTTTTTTTTTTTTTTGGGACC
>APFE030968521.1:146312-167814 GCA_000404065.3 Pinus taeda
TTCTTAGGGGCAACACAATATTGGAGGAAGTTCATTTCTAACTTTTCCTCAATTGCAGCTCCCTTACATGCTTTAACAGGATTGAACAAGGTGTTTCAGCGGGGAGGCAAACACCAGAAAGCCTTCTACACCTTGAAATAAAAGTTTAGTACAACCCCTGTACTAGCACTGCCTAATCTGCAAAGACCATTTGAGATCCAAACAGATGCCAGTGACTATGCCATGGGAGCAGTGTTGACACAGCACGGTAGACCCATATGTTATCATTATGAGAATTTTAATCCTATAGTGGTTAACTATCCTACATATGATAAAGAATTGTATGCATTAGTGCAGAGTGTGAACAAGTGCAAACATTACTTAATGGGCAAAGAGACAGTAATACATACTAATCATCAACCACTTCAATATCTACATTCCCAAACTAAGTTGTAGCAATCAAGTCACTACAAATGGATAGGTTTTCTACAACAGTTTCATTTAGTCATCAGATATAAAAAGGGCATACACAATAAAGTTGCAGACATGTTATCTAGACCCATTATAAATGCATCTACTATACTTAAGCATAATGTTATGCTACATGAAAGCTACATTGAACAATATGCTCAAGATATAGAATTTAAAGATGTATATGCAACTTTGAGTCAAGGCAAACGAGTAGAAGAATTGGATTATCATGTGAAGGACCAACTCTTATACCATTGTGGGAAACTATGCATTCCACAAACTGAGAGAGTAAAGATAATTAGAGAAGCACACACTTCTCTAATATCAGGTCACTTTCGGGTAAGTAAAACAATTGCACAGCTACAAAGATTTTGTTATTGGCCAAAAATGAATGAGACAATTTCTAGATATGTAAGAGGGTGTACTATGTGTGCTAAAAGCAAGCCCAACAATAGAAAACTAAGCGTATACACTCCATTACCAGTTCCTTCTCACCCATGGAAAGTGTTTCCATGGGATTTATTGGAGGATTGCCAAAATCTAGGAAAGGCCATGATTATCTATATGTTGTTGTGGATAGATTCAGCAAAATGTGTATTTTGATACCTTGTAATAAATAGATTACAGCTAAACAAATTGCAAAATTGTTCTTTGAACATGTATGGGTTAATTTTTCATTACCCACTTCCATTGTATTTGATCGAGACATGCAATTTGTGGGGAAGTTTTGGTCAAGCCTATGGGAACTGATGGACACCAAATTGAAGAAAAGCACAACTTTTCATCCAAAAACTGATGGCCAGATAGAAGTAGTTAACAAGATAGTGATCTAGTTACTCAGAGGATGTTGCAGCAAACATCCTAAGCTTTGGGGTGAACATTTGTGTTATGTACAACATGATTACAACAAAGAAAAACATTCTTCTACACAGAGATCTCCTTTTGAGACCTGTTTGGGTTTCACACCAAGGTCTCCTTTGGATTTTGTCTTTGGTAAAGATACCACAGTTGAGGGACATAATGATGTGGATAGGGAAACTAGGTTCATTGAACAAATCCAAGAGATCCACTAGGCAGTACAGGAACAACTAGAAAAGAGCCAAGCCAAATACAAGGCAAGGCATGACAAGCATCGTATGGAGCATAGTTTCCAAGTTGGTGACCAATTCTGGCTATATATCAGCAAGGACAGGATGCAAGGTGAAGGTAAAAAGTTGAACCTATTAGGTATGGACCTTTCAAAATACTTGAGAAGATTGGTGAAAATTCTTTTTGCCTTGATCTACCAGCTTACATGCACATCTACTTAGTCATAAATGTAGATTGCTTGAGATTGTTTGAACCCTCACTGGTTGAGGATCCCGAAGAGTAGAGTCAATCGCCTTCTATCTATGCCCTGCTACCTAAATATCTTAATGAATTGCAGGAAGACATAGTTCTAGATAGGGAGGTGAGGACGACGCGTAGGGGAGATGTTGAGTACCTTAGAATTGGACTCAAGGGTTCAAAGATGGGCAGTGAAAAGTGGATAGAGATTGGACAAGTGAGAAAATTGTACCCTCACTTAGTTGATGCTTGAAAACCAAATTTTGGTGGTCCAAAAGCATTTTCAGTGGAAAGGCCATGATCCGAATTGGATCCATGAAGAAAAATCAAAGCACCATGACTATATCAGATTGGGACAAACTTCAAATTCAAGAGCACAGAGCGATCAGAAAGAACTCTAAACAGTGGCATTTGGAAGCTAGCATGGAACAAGGAGGACCTCGATTAAAGTGCGCTGACCGAGGCCCATGGAAACTGCGCAGGAGGCAAAACTAGCACCTGGGAAGCCCGGATCGGGAAAAGGAGGCACTTTCTGATGTGCCATTAGTGCTTAGCTCTAATTGCACATCACTGGGTAAAACCCCTTGAGAAGGAAGGGCCCTAAGCTCTCGGTCATGTGAAAGCTGGGAGAACTGTGGTGAAAAGCGCTAAAGGCTAAAGGCGGGACCTGTGCTCCAAAATTGGCAGTATTTATCGGGGGCACCCTTGGGCGGTAAGTGGATTTGGAGAAAAATGAGCGATTCCACTCAGTGCCCGATGCGTGGCAGGTGGAGAAGAGAGAAAACAATCGCTCATCACGCGCTAACGGTCAAGCAAGTCAACCACGCAAAATGAGAGAATGACATTGGATTTGGGTGCTCCATATCTAATGGTTGAGAATGCACCCGATAAAAGAACCAGATCTGATAGGGGATTTAGCTGTGACAGAAAGAATTTTGACGTCTGATTTAACTGCCGAGTTGGCAGATGACTTCTTCCACAATGTAACGGAAAAAAAACCGAACCGATGAGGAAAAGTTGGCGCAGTTCACAAGAGGACAAGTGGCCACTCCCTGTGAGTTGTTGATGATGACGCCAAGATAGGGAATTCGAAGCGAGCAGCAGCAGGTGACCCAATGGAGGAAGAAGAGGAAGTGAACAGTCAAGAGATCAATTGGCCTTAAAGCTAAGAATAGAGACTGAGAGAGAACACCGAGAGGAAGAACCAGAGAAAAGAAGACAAAGATAGAGAAAGGAAGGGACAGTGAAGCAAAAAGCAAAAAGATAGAGAGCTGAGTTGACATGTAGCATAAGGCAACATCGAGCAATCCCTGGGAGGATCTATCAAGAATAGAGCACGACATTGGGCTCCTCCCATTAAAGACCAAAAAGGTCAAGTTCTGGTAAGGAAAGGAGTATGTGTACTATAGTGGCTTGGGTGATCCAAGAACCACCCTACCAAACATTGTTCAGTTTTAGGAGACTCAATTTGATCTCCTCATTGTAATTCTCTGCTTTAAAGACACAATAAAAGAAGGCCACCACTGGAAGCTGGACTGAAGACATAGCCCTGGAGGATAGGGTGAACTCCTTATTAATTGTTGTGCTCTTGTATTTTCTCACTGTGTCTCTATGTTGTTTTCCATATTTCCAGTGTCTGTGTATTTCACAATTTGATCGATCTATTGCCTAAAATCACATAGACACACACCAGCACATGAGTCTCTAATACCTTCATTCAACAGTTAATTAACTGAGGTCACTCATAGGGTGATTATCAGATCTAAATATGAGGTCTCCCACCCCGATTGTTCAGAAATTATTTCTTAAGATGCTGCTTACCACATTTTCAACACTGCAACTATCTCCTACCATCACCTCTATTTTTTTTTTTCTGTAGTTCATGGTCCATTAAAATTATTGTAAGGTACAACATTATCTTCCTCACTTGCATCCTAGGGCCTTTCTCTTTTCAGTTGCCATTTACCTTTAGTCTTGTCTTTCCCTTTACAACCTTGCTGAGATTACATCTTATGCTTTGGTTTCTCATAACAATTCTTCAACTTCCCAATGACTTCTTCAAGTGACGAAGGCTCATTAGACTCAATCCGATCTTTAAATTCTAAGGGTAATCCATTGAAAAATCTTATCACTTTGGCTTTCTCATCCTAAAGATACAATACATACCTCAAAAACTCCAAGAACTCAGTCATATACTCCTCATATGTCATTGATCCCATCTTCAGCTCATAGAACTCCTTGGCTTTACTGTCATAGTACCTCTCTGACAAATACTTCTTCCTGAAAAGCCCTTTGAATTCATGCCAACTCAACTCCTCCATCCTAATGTCTCTAACTCATTTCACATCTTGGATCCAATAATCTACCATCCCTGATGGTATCTTCCCTATCTAACTTGTGCCCACCATGACATATGCTACCATAAGATCCATTAGTCATGTCCTCCTATCCATGGTTGATCCTAAGTGGTCCCTATCTCTACAAGTCTGAAAAAAATTGAAGGATAACTGCATTGAATTATTCTTATTTCTCATATGCCCTAGCAAGTCTCTCATGTGACTGAATGATCATGTCATTATCCTCCTTGAAAATTATTATTTATGGCTTCAAACTCCTCAAATTGTCTACTATGTGAGGGGAGTACCCATCACCATGTTGCTCATCTGATATGTAAGGGGAGTCTCGTGAACTATAGTCCACCATTTTTCTAGTCATGTTGATCTTATTTTTCCTAGAAGTATACCATGTTAGCTAAACCAAAATATAACATAATCAAACATACCTCATTGAAGTTCAGGGGAGGGTATCTCATCTGCACCAATTGGTCTAAATTAGCATAATACACACACACACACACACATAATGAAATCATCATATCGTCATTTTAACTTCAACCTATGCATGATGACATAACTGTAACAATGACCACTACCATCCATACTTAACACACACATAGACCACAACATAATGAACACATGTGCAACCAACCTGTATGCATGAAAAACACATCCTAACAACAACACCATCCACTTCTACATGAGAACACAGTTGTAGCAATGACCACTACCATTCATACTTAATAAACACATATACGACCTACATGCATGAAAGATAACCACATTCTTCCCATCCATTCCAAGTGTTGAACCTAGGAAGCTTTGGTACCAATCTGTAACACCCTCCTCCCACACTTACCCAAGCTTACTAGTCCACCAGGGTAAATATTTGATGAAGAGTTACTATGATATGACTCAACCTCCTAAGTCACCTTAAGGAAGTGAAATCGACAAAAACAAAACCTTACTGACCTCCCTTAGGTATACATGACCCTCGATGGATAAACCACCCTTCTAGGTTTCCAAGCCCTGAGTTAGCATGCTTTATCACTAATCTGAACCCCTAGTCACATGCACAAGACTGGAAGGGAGCGATTGCAGTTCTTTTCATCCAATTATGTGCTTATGACCACGATATTTGAGCCACTTTTTCAGGGCTAGGATCCAAACCATTTTTCCAGAACTTGATGAAACTTTCCAAAACAATAAATGACATAAATACAAAGCTTCTAACGCAAAAATTGATTAAGGACTTGGCCTAACCAAACCTAACCATGACAAGAATTCCATCAAACACATGATGAACATGTAATCTACAGGCCATAAATACACATCTGGAACATAGGGATCTCATACTTATATGAGAATTGTCAGGAATTCTTGATGCCTTCTCATAATAGATGTATTATCATCTATTAGGTCATACATTCATTAATCATTCATTTACTAATCAAAACATGATGAGAGACATGACTAATATCTATCATAAAGCCATGCTTATAGCCAACATATAACCATAATCATAACAATGATAGAACAACCATCAAAGTTACATGATAACAAATACATTTACTCATGAAAGACAAGAGAAAATAACTCTTATTAACATATGCAAAATCCAACAAAGTTAGAGACTTCCACATACCACTTGACCATAGATTGGGTTGAACCAAATCTTTCTTTTAGCCAATCAAAATTATACCATATTCCAAGCATGAGTGTGGATCTCACAAAAAAGTGATCATGCTTCGTAGGCTTTACTACATATCTTGCTGAAACTGGTCAAGGATTTCTAGGACTTTAGAAAGCACTTATACAAACAAGCTATATCTTATATCCCACCATATACTGGTCAAGCATTCCTAGGCCCAAACAAGAAACACACACTACCAAGATTTACCATAATCCACCATTACCATTCCTGGGATAACTAGGCCATAAACAAGTATGGATGTCTCCATATCTGTCCACCTAAAGCATGAGGAATTCTCCTATCTCCACCCTCAGGCTTTATCGCATATCCCACCTTTACCCATCCAGGGATTTCTAGGCTTGATACCACCTCACTTAGTTTTGAAACCATCTAAAAATTCAGCTCAACCAAGTAAAAGAACCCCATCAGACCATGGCTATTTGGAAATAGCAAGGCAAGGATGAAACGAATGTCACAGTAATAAAAACCCATGCCAATGACAACAAGAGAATCAAATACACACATGCATGCCAAAACTAGCAAGGAAATCATATATGCAACTCGATACGTGCAAGTATCTTTAATAAAGTTGCTTAATCCAAAATTTTCCTTGCTTGATCCTTTCTTATATTTGCTTTCTTGTCCTTCCTTTTCCTTCCTTTATTTAATGCTAGAGTGCTCCAATAATTTTTTAAGTGTGCAAGGGTATGAGAGAGAGAGAGAGAGAGAGAGAGATAGAGAGAGAGAGAGAGAGCTCCAAGATAAAATTGACAAAATGTTGTGAACTGATCCTTAGAATCCTTTTTATCAATGAGGAATCTTTTTCTTCACTTTTCATTATTTTTCATTCATTTTCCTCCTCATATGCAACCTGTGACCTTTCATCTACCTTTTTTCCTATTTTTCATTATTTTCATAAATAAAATGCTAATTAATTCCACTTTTCCTTTGCCATTTCCTTTTCGAATTTCCATAGCCATAATAAACCAAATGAACACCCACTAGGATGTTTTTCCCAACATTCAACTTGGAATAGATGTCCCATGACCTTGGTCTTATTTTGCGTTTATTAACTTTATTGCATGGATTTTTATACTGGGGCTATTACATAGTGCCTACATATACGCTCTCATTATGATATTCCAAAATACAAAGTTAGTTCTAGTAAACAAAGTTGGTCTGGTAGAAGATACTCCCTCTTGACGCTCATATTGATAGATATCCCTTTAAGCAATCAAGCTTATTTTGAGGAACCTTATCTGATGCCAATTGTTAGGAAAAATATTGAGAGGGGGGAATGAATCAATATTTTTATTCACTTCAAACTTTCGATTTCTTATTTAAAATTTTGTATGTTATTGTTCTTCATACAACCAACATATGCAAATGACTTTAGTGAATATAAAAAATGTATATCTAGTTTTCTTAATTTTTTTATACCATTCATCAGTAAGTTAACTTAACCATTACATTATTAATTCATTAAACATCCAATATGTAGTAAAGAATAGATAAGTCACAACACATGAGAAAGACACATAGAACACCAATATTTGAGGGGGAAACCTAATGTGGGATAAAACCACCACTGTTGTTATCTCTGTCTTATTTCTTATTATAAAACATTCATTACATTTAGTACTGGTGCAGACTCTTACGAGTACGCAGGGACCCACCTATAGAAGGCTACAAACTCCACTCATATTCCAACACCCATTCGAAGGGAGCTACAATCCCCTAATCTCATTTACTGGCTCCTACTGGAAGGAAGCTCCTACCTCCTCATTGAAGGCCGCAACTCTCAACACCTTGTGGACCACTTTCCAAAATGTTTTAGACTGGATCCACCTATCAAACAATCATCAAACAACTTGTAGGCCACTTTTCATTAAATTTTCATACTGGACCCAAAAAAACAATAAGCTTAAAGTAATATTCAAATTGAAGTATTTAAATGCAAATTTGAACCACTAAATCTTTGTAAATCAACATAAATTTCTAAAGCATCAAGTCATTGAATCTAGAACCCAACTAGAACAAATGAACTTCAAAATAGATAAATGAATATTCTTAATAGAACCTATGTATATACGCACTTTCTTTGCATAAAACCTGCATACATATCTCATAATACTGAACATTGAATCATTTATCTCATTTTAATATTGAACCACTCACTGAATCAAATACTGAACCAATCACAGAACACCACACTGTGTGTTAATCAATATTCCAATCCAAAATCAACCTAATCAACATTGTTAGATACAGATCATAGAGACATCATTGACAGTCAACAACAAAAAGGGCATACATAATCAATATTTATCATCAAGCAAATCTTCAAAACCTAACCAGATGAGTTTCCGAATATATATGTGATAATTATTAAGAAGAAAAATGTATATACATGCTTATATTGTGAGACACTCACGTACAAATATCAACATATTGAAAAACACTTCATAGAATATATACACAACTACTTAGAAAGATATCCGCATATGTATATGACTACTTAGAGAAAAACCTGCATACAAATCTGAAAATTTTCACGGTAAACAAAATTCCCATTGTGCAATCCTTACGATCACATATTCAAATCACAACATCATTATAGCCATAGATTTACCATTATTAGCTACAAGTATAACAAATCAAGCAAGTGTTTTCATTTTCCTTTACTACTCTTTTAGATCTATCAGATATGAGTCTTCTCCTTGCTCCCTGATGCACACCTATTTTAGATCAAACCACATATGAATAACTCATTCACTTGCACACTTGGCACCTTGATCTTCATATCCTTATATAGCTCTTGCCTTAGCCAATACTTAAGGCAAATCCTTTAGTAAGGCCATTAGTATTTTATGATAGGATCAAATGAATGTTTTCGCTCTAATTACTATTGGCCAATACCATGGTAATGACCCCTAGTATCTAGATTTCTATGGCTTATATTTTGTACGTGACTTTTAATCATGAGACGTATGTATGTACGTGACCTTTCTTCAAAGGAACATAGTGTACTTTCTTAAACTTCACTTTTGTCATTAATTTGTAATTGAACTTCCATTTCTCTATCCATGTCCTCTGTAACATCAATACTAATAATCATGATATCATATTATCATACAATTGACATCAAATACATATTTATAAATAATGTTTCCATCAAGGAGAACACATTAGCAATAATGCCAACAAAATGATGGAAATATGTCCCTCTTAATCCAAAGGGACCTCATCCAATTTCGACGTGGCAAGCAATGCACATTGAAGAGATCGTCATTTCACTTGATCATGATCAAGTAGCTGATGTTCTAAGGGAAGGTATGTGACATCCATTATTAATGTTTCCATCTATAAATTGAAATTCGAAACGTATAACTAATGCATATTTGGTATTTGGTTTTAGGAAATGTCTTTGCTACACTGCCCCCCAGGAAATGAAGAGAATGTTGCCTACTATTTTATGTGATGCACACAGGTAAAAAATAGGTTGGTGTGACCATATGAAGATGGACATTTCACATACCAAATTGGTGACATAGTCTTGATGGATCATTTTTTTAAAAAGGTAAAAAAAATAGGGTGGTCAAATTATTTATAGAGATTTTATGCCTGAATATATATCTTACCTATACAATCATCTAGTAATAGAAACTCAGACTAGTCTCACAAAAATAAAAGTGAAGGAAGGCGAACCAAGGAGATGGAAGATGATAGAATCTAACCCTAAACATATTATGGAGACTTGCATTCTTATCACCCATTGGCCAGATGAGTAGATGATGCAAATGGAAAGCCCTAAAGTTAAGTCTATAGCTTTCAAGTGTTAATCTCTAATCAATGGTAGAATTTCAACTCAATGATAATACAAAAGAAAAAAAGGAAATCAAGTTGCAACTTCTAATACTTAAATACTTCACTACAACTAAGGGAAGATACATTCACTATCATATACAAGTTATATTAACTCAATTAAGAAAATATGTTGTAGGATTGATGAAAATAATCAACATAAAAGAAAGAAAATATGGAAACCTAAATGTTCATTTTATAATCATCCAATCATTTTTATAATGGTTTCAATACAAGGTTTTATAATGGTTTCAATAAAGGGAAAAATTACTAGGGATCCAACATTTTGTTCATTTTTTATCTTTATTGCAATAGATGATAAATGATTTGACCATTTTTTACCATGTCAAAAAGATAAGTGATGTTACAAATAAAACATTATTCTTTCTTAATCAATATATCACATTTGGGGTTTGAAATGAGTTTTAAGGAAAAATATTAAAATGTTAAAAGAATATGCCATGTTACACTAAGTTTGAGGCGTTACGTAGTGGAGGCTAATCTACATAACCTTATTAATTATACCGGATAAATAACCTTATTAATTATACCGGATAAATAACTTTGATTAGTATAGAGGTAGAAGAGATGAGGAATAAAAATAATAATTGAAGGTTTGTATCTTCAAGCACACGAAATAAATGATATAATATTGAACTATATTGGTTGTTCCGCGCATAAGGATGATACAAAATTTGGTACATAATTTAATATGTTAGTGTTGCATAATATTATGAAATTTGTCTTAGTTATATAATAATATTATATCCATAATTATATTATAATTAGTACCATATGTATAATATTTTAATTTGTTATTATATATAATTTATATATTTACTTCCAATTAGTTATATAATATTATTATTTTTGTTAGGCTTTATTTGAGATATGTACATTCAAACCAATTTGGAATATGTATTTGAAACCTATAAAATTTTAATGAAATAGGGATAATTCATTTTTTTAAAGTTTAAATTCATTTATCTTAGTTAAATTTATTTATAGTATCATTTCAATTTATTTGCATTTTAATCAATCTCTTTTAATTCATTTCAATTATAAAATGATTTGCATCATAGTAAGATTGTACTTATTTTCTTAGTCCATGAAACTAGAAATTAAAATTAATATTTTGTAAACTTTTACTTCTTGAATGTTGTAGATTACATATTTGTGGCTTGATGGTGACTACATAATGCTTTTACTTCTTGTCTTGTAAATTCCATATTTATCGCTTAACGGTGAGTCCTACATAATGCTTAAATCTTATACCATGGAGTTTTTAGTTGATTATAGATAGACCTATTATAACCTTTTAATTTTCAATACCATGGAGAGATAATTTCAGTGTAGCATATAATCGAAAAAAAGAAGAAGAAGCAAAAGAAGAAGAAGAAGGAGGAGGTAATTAAATACAAAGTAAAATTATATTTTAAAATATAAATATTGGTCTTTTAATTAATTTTAAATTAACATTGTTATATTTTTTAATAAAAATTATACTGTAGATTTTTTTTTTAACTAGCAAAATAATTAACATTCATAAATTGAAATAATGAATGTATCCATAAACTATCCATATGAAAATATATACAAAGTACATTACATGAACATCCATAAACTGAAATAATAAGCATACATAAATTTAAATAATGTTCATTTATCCATAAATTGTGCATATGAAAATATACAGAGTAAATTACACGTGTGAATGCTCCCTAAGAAATGGCCCTAAAAAGACACAAACTATGTGGTCTAAGTACCACTACCCCTATGTGACTATTGGTCAAACATGGTATCTAGATCCTGGTACTACGATATAACAAATTCAAATTCAAATTAATTATCATTGTTTACAAAATAAACAATATAGAAATAAATGATTTTGAACCATGTTTAATTACATATGAATCTAATAACTTGACTTAATTTCAAATGAAAGGTAGGAGGGATGGGCATCTGATCAATTTGAGTTTGGTGCTCCTATGCTTGTGGGTAAACGATTGGGACCTACATTGATAATTCCTTGATACCCAACATCACACTCATGCATCCACATCATTGCACCCTAGACATCACTCTGCATCTGGGCCTGTGTACACAATGGAAACGAAAAAATATAAGTAGTTTAAAAATTAATTAGCATGCATGTAACTTAAAAAATAAGAATGTTGAAATATTAGGAATAAAAAAGTTTACCTCAATTTTTGGTCCATGTGGCTATAATGACTCTCCTCCATGTGACTGTAATGAGGTGGAGGTGGAGGCTACTCTAGATGATCAACTACCCCCTCAAATGGCCTTAGAAGCTCATATATATAGCCTTGTGTCTACATGTTATCATGAAATTATTACTATAAATTAAATATAATATGAACATATTAACACTAATAATGTTCAGTTTGATTATAAGAGTCAAAAGTTTTGTATATATGTACCTAATCTTTATCATACTGGATGTACACCCTCCAAGTCTCACAAATGGCATCATGACACATACGTGCATACGCCGAAACTTGGTAAGGGGGTAGAAGCTTGAGCATCAAATCATCAACAAATGGAACTAGAAGATCACAAGGCAATGCTAGTGGTCTACTCATCTCTCCACATAATGCGACTTGTGCATTGGCCAATGTGGTATGCATTCTCTCCACAATTGTATCCCTTGTCTCAATGTCAAGTTGTGATAGCTCCTCTAACTCAATCTGTAATACCATGCTCCAAGATGGTAGTGGCACCAATCTTGAAGGTGGTGCTACATGCACAAGGTCCCTATGAGCCCAAGGATGATCATAGCTATGTACCCTGTTGTATCTGTAAAGCTATGATTTGGCGCTAGCTTAATCTAGCCTCATATGTACCACAAATTCCACATATAAATTCTAGGAAAAGTAAAGGGGACCTGATCATGGTGGGGGAATTGGCCCCAAGCTCCAATGAATTGATCATAATCAAAAGGAGCCACATCAACATTCTTAAAATATATGAGTGGAATTGGACTATGGAGTCAAACATGACAACCTAGAGGGATGTCAAACAATTCCAAATGCACATCAATTTACTTGGTGGAAAATTTCACTACCTCCCAAGTTTCTGTACCTATAACCTCATACCTCTTAGTCCCATGTATGGCATGTAGGAGGTTGCTTTGTGGGCTTGCCCTCTGGTAGGTCTGGATGAACTGATTGATGTTGTCCAACATCAGAGTCAAGTTATGTCTAGTAGATGAGTGAGCAGGGAATGCACATAGATCTAGTGTAATCCAAGTATGCTAGGCCCTAACATCCTCGAGCATGATAATCGTCATGGTGTTGTTCCATGGAGGGATCGATGTTGCACTATCACGCTGAGTTTTTCCCTATGTAGGCTTTGCAAATCATAAACATAATTTAACATAAATAACAAACTAAACATAATAACATATACATTAAATTCAAACACATAAATTAAAGATGATTTAAAAATGGACTCTCTGTAACATCATCAATAGAGATAAAAGCACTGCCTCTAACACTCTTACTAGCATCAGAGCCAAGATATACTAATGGAACCAAACTCTAGCGAGGCTATGTGATCTTTGATGAGTCTGACCATGTGTAACTGATCTCCCCACACTCCATCGACCTACAGATGGGGGCAGTAGGGGAGAAGGCTCATCATAAACTAAGTTGGAATGAGATTGACTATAAGAGTTATTGTTATCACAAAAAAATTGAACATCTAGCCTAATTTACTAGATGGATCAAAGTACACCATGTAAGACCAATTTTACCATAGTAAAATTGCTTTCACTGTGAGAAATTACTTAAAAACCACATTTGTTAAGTAATTTATAATTAAACCCATGAAGAATAATTAAATAAATCACTATTTATTTAATTTCTTCTAGTAATAATTAATTAAACCATTGATTAATTAATATTGCTTGTCATATTTGACCCAGTTATGAAAAACAACAGATAAATTATTAGTTATCTTATTTTTCTCTAGGAATAATTAATTAATCACTAATTAATTTTTATTCCTTGTCAAGTTTGACTAAACCCCTCAGGAATAATTAAATAAATCATTATTTGTTTATTATTCCTTAACCAATTTCTTGAGATAATAAATAAATCATTTTTTATTTATTATTTCTAAATAAAAGTTTAAATATTTTTTCCCTCCTAACCAAATATAATAAAATATTCCAAGTGGTTATTCCAAGAATGGGTTAATAATATTTTATTATTGCTCATTATTCGAGGATAACTCAATATTTTGTTATAAATAGAAGGGTTTTCCATTCATTATTCACTTTTTTTTCTTTTTTTTTATTGTTGCACTCATTACTATAACTCTGATTATTATCAGTATTGCACACCATTTTTCTTTCCATTCGAGTTCCCATTGAGATCAAACATTTTATTTGTTGGGTTTACACGTCGTAGATGAGAGAGACTTTACACAAGATGAAGAAATTTGAGGATAGCCAAGAACCCATCCCATAGAGGGGGACTAATAACATTTATTTGTTCCCTTCATAGGTGTTATAATAAAATCTATTCTTTGTATATCTGGTTTCCATTGGATTATTAGAGTTATTACTACTGTTTCATTTTGTTGTTTAACTATGATTGTGGCATAGATCAAGACTTTGGCAAGTTTTGTTTCTATTAGTTGATGAAGATCTACAATGTTTAGCAACCATTTATATTGTTGAGACTATTTATCATCCACATTCTTGGGTTTTTGTTCTTTTTGTTTTTTTGTTAGTTTTTTTTGTTTTTTGTTTTTTTGTTTTTTTTTTCTTTTTTGTTCTTTTTTGTATTATTTTACTTTTGTTTTGTTGTTTTTTTGTTTTTTGTTGTTTTTTTTGTCTCTTTTGGTTTTTTTTTTTGTTTACTAACATCTACCCTATATATGTCAAACTTTTTAACTTTCGGAATTTCTGGTTCACAGAACGCAACTGCGAAAGAGAGTGGAATTTTTTTTATTTCTATTTATTTATTTTTTTTTTTTTTTTTTTTTTTTTTTTTTTTTTTTTTTTTTTGTTTTCTGAGATTCTTGACCAGGGAATCAAGGAGCAGAAATCTCACTTTTCTACCCAAAAAGTGTGATTTGGAGGTCCAGAGCACACCTTTCAACCCAAAAATTGTGATCCCCCTAAAATCAGGTCAGTACCAGTGATTTTTATGGTTTCCGAATTTTTTTCAGATCTATTTCTGGGTTTTGTCAATTGCTGCCTATTGGGATGGTTGACCATTGTCCTATCCCACTTAGGCCTTGATCTACTCTATTTTTCTCATCGAAGTGGAATTTATTCCATTAGGATTCTAGTACACTTCCACCTTTATAGGAGGAGTTTAGTTGAGTAAGAAGTCTGAGTTTCTGCAGCGCTTTCAACCATATTTTCCAGATCTATACCTTCTTGTTTAAGATATTCAAAGATAGGTTGTTTCCATCCAAAGTTTCATTTTAAGCCTTGCTTGGTCTTTCACCTTAGGGTACCACTGTTTTCCCTAGGTTTTACACCCATCTCCCTATTTTTTTGCAACGATATTCCTCTCTGGTTTCTTATTATTGTTGCACCACCTTCCAATAACCTAGTGCCATTTGATCCCAATCACACCAACACTTAGATATCTTGACCTTTTTAGTGTGTTTTCAGTTGATTTCGCCACCAACCAGCACAGTGTTTACAAACCCATTTTGGGTGGGGTTTAGTTAATTGATTTTTTATTCATTTTCCGTTTTTAATTTCAGTTCATTTTCAACAATATTTTTTCTCTTTTCAAACACGATCTAGGCTTAATTAATAAACACACTTGCACACAGAAGCACACCTTAAGAGAAGGTTGTTTGGTTTACACCGCCAAACCAAGACTTAACAAATAAATTTTTCTCCCCACACAGAGACAAAGGAATATTGTTGATCTCCCTTCTTCATTTTTGTGTCACTTGTGTCTTACCACCATTGCATCACCAAGGCATTTTTTGTGGAGACTCTTAGGCCTTCATCGCCAGTTTCCACTTGGGCATATTACTTTGCACCGCAAGGTTCGAGCTCATAGTCCCCTGATCCCCCATACCAACTCTTCTTCTGGTTCACCTATTTCCTCATATAATTCTAAGCCTTCTTCATAACATATCATCACCATGTCTGGATCCACAACAAGTGTAGGAACCCAATCTGGTTTTGGCTCTAGTTCTACTCTAATGGTCACATCTAGTGGAACCGTATCAACAACCGTCCTAGCAGCCCCTATGCTCCCTTTTATGGCTGTGTTAATTCTCCCATATTTTATCCAATTGATAAATGACCCTATGCTATTCCAAATAAGCTCCCCTCCGACATCCCCAAGTTTGAGAGTAATCTTGGAGATGACCCTACCAATCACGTCTGCTCCTTCCACATGTGGTG
Organism: Pinus taeda; assembly: GCA_000404065.3. Classification (NCBI taxonomy): domain Eukaryota; kingdom Viridiplantae; phylum Streptophyta; class Pinopsida; order Pinales; family Pinaceae; genus Pinus; species Pinus taeda. Next base: position 162,388 of record APFE030968521.1, read on the forward strand.
TTCATCCAACTCCATTACTGATGACTCCATTCGTCTTCGGTCGTTCCAATGCATGCTCACTGGAGATGCTATAAAATGGTATGTAGACCATCCTAACACATCTCATTCCATTTGCACAACACTTGACAAAGTGTTCCTCTCATATTTTCAGTTACCTCTCCGATATGACATTGGTACAGAGCTCTTAACCTCATTCTGTCAATCCTCTACTACTCGTCTTTCCGATCATGTTCAGGAATGGCATAGAAGGAGGAGCACATGCCATGCCCCACCCTTCGAAGATGCTGAGAAATGGAAACAAGAATTTTCAGTTTAATTTATCCTTGAATTAAACTGTGAATTAAAATAGGATCCTTTTCTCCTAGCAATTTGAAAATAATTAATTAAGTTTAATTAACTTAATTAATTTAGGAAATTTGAATTCTCCCTAACTTATAGGAGTTAAGGATGAGTTATGAATGAGTTGTAATTAGTTACTCAGTTTATTGAGTTAAGTCCAATTAAATTAGTTCCAATTAGTTTCAAGAACTAATAGTGAGTAAATAATTAGTTGGGACACTAGTGACCTAATTAGTGCTACTCTAATTAATTGAAGGTTCCACAATTAGAAACCCATGCATGTTGATTATGAGAAATACCCAATTGAGACTAGAGTGCGAGGACAATGTATTATTTGTTTTAGATTTTTCTGAGTTGCACTGATAATGCATGCAATCAGGAACTGATCCTTGAGGGATTGCACTATTTTTAGAGGCATTATTTCCCTTTAAAAATAAGCTATCCTTCATAGAAATTACACATTGGAATAGAGACTTGGAGAGCTTGTGAAGAGGCTAAGATTTGGCCTTAAGCTTGCTTATGAGTTGAAGATTGAATTTGCTGAGTGTTGGGAATTTTCTAGAGAGAACAAGCATTGTAATTTAATCTTGATTTCCGAATTAATACAAAACAGATAGTGGGGTTTTGAGCTGTGGATTTCCCTAGATATTTATTTTTTATGTTCCTTTGATTCTCTTCCTCTATTGATTATTGTTTTTTTGATGTTTATGGGCTTCCGCTGTAAAGAGTAGAAGTATATTCTTGTCTCTTGTTTTAGTAGATTACATGAGCTTGTGAATCTATAGGTTTTTCTACATAGTATGAGAGCAAGATTGTTTTTGGGGCCGAGAGTTTTCTGAGAAGTTATGAGAATTTATGTGCAAAATTTTCAAAAAAAAAATCAGATTTGGATTCCTTGGGAAAATATGCCCAAATTCAAAAACAAAATCGACTGAATTGGAGTTCAGATGAGGGAGATATCGCTGATTTAAAATCAGCTCTCTAGAGGATATTTTGAAGTTTTGAGTTTTCGGGTTACAAGTGAAAGTCGAATTTACATACTTACTTTAGGATCGCTAGATGGCATTCCATGGGTTGAGGCTTGAGTATACCTTGGAAGGAAGCTCGAATTTTATAGCCTGGAGGGACAGGATGGAGGTTGTGCTAGAAGATATTATCTTGAAGGAATTCATTGATCAAGAAGTCCCTAAGCCAGCAACTACAGATGCACAAAACTTGGCCGAATGGAAGAAGTGTGTGGTGAATGCAAGGAAGATAATCCTTGAGGGAGTTCAAGACCACATTGTCTTGAGCCTCCATGGTAAGGAAACTTGTCATGCTATGTGGAAAAAATTGACGAACTTGTATCATAATAGCAGTGATCAAAGGAATTTGACACTAAATGATAAACTTCATAAAATCACGATGGAGGAAGGCGAGATGATTCCAAAGTACTTGACCAAGTTCACTCAATGTTGGGATGAACTTGGAAGTGCTAGAATCATAGTTTCCGAGGAGGATATGGTGAGCCTTTCTCTTCTTGGACTCCCAAAGTGTTGGCATAGTTATCAAGACTTTGTTAATGGTCGGGAGAAGCTACCAAATTGGGAACAACTATGGTCAGATTTGATGCAGGATGAGATCAAGAGGACCACCAGGGATGTCTCTTCATCAAAGAATGATGATGAAGAGAACTGTGCCTTAGAAATTAAGGGAAGGAAGGGGAAAGGTAAAATTTCTTGTTCCAAATAAGATTCTTATCATGGAGATAAGAAGAAGGACATGTCGAAAGTTAAATGCTCTCATTGTCACAATATAGGTCACTTTGCTACAAATTTTCCATTGAAGAAGTCCAAGGAGAAGTGCTCAGGAGGAGTGGCGGGTGAGGCTTTGGCCTCCCATTTTGAATAGGAGTTTTCCCTCATTGCATGCATGGTGTCTTCATGATGGGAAGTTTCTGGTACTTAGACAATGGAGCTTCATTCCAAATGACTAATGAAAAAGAGTCATTCAATAAAATGGAGGAGAAATATCTTAAGATGCATATTGAGATGGTTGATGACAGTAAGTATAGTGTTATGAGTGTGGGCACTATTACTTTTCAGACGGAGCATGTGGCTCCAATCACCTTGAAGAATGTTATGTGTGTACCCAGATTGATGAAGAACTTGGTATCCATTTCCATGATTGAAGATAGAGGCTATGATGTGATCTTTTCGAATGGAAAGGTGTTCCTTCGATACATAGCCACGGGTCAAGTAAAGAAGATAGGGATTCTAGTTCAAAATCTCTATAAGATAAAGGTAGAGGATTGTGCTGTTTTTAGTTCAAAAGCGGAAAAGGTGTTGTGCGAAGACATCAGCGAGTTGTGGCTTTAGGCGATTGGGCCACTTGCATCATGGGGCTTCGAAGATACTGTAGGAAATCTCTACTGGTCTTCCCAAACGTATGCTTGAGTAAGTTGATAAATGCAAGGGTTGTACTTTGGGAAAATACACCAAGTCTTCCTTTGGAGATAGAGATGGTCGAGCATAGTCTATTATGGAGAGAGTCCATTCAGATGTGTGTGGACCATTCTTAATAGTATCAACCGCCATAAATAAGTATTATGTTATATTTGTAGATGATTATTCTTGTAAATGTTGGATATTTTTCTTGTAGAGAAATGATCAGACATTCACAAAGTTTTTTGAATTCAAAGCATTGATCGAGAAAGAGTCAGGCAGGAAGGTTAAAGCTCTACAAAGTGATAATGATGGAGAATATGTCTCCAATGAGTTTAAGAAATTTTGTGGAGTGGAAGGGATTAAATGAGAGTTGGCCGACACCTCATAAACCTCAATAGAATGGGGTTGTTGAGAGGAAGAACAAAAGCATTGTAGGGGCAGCAAGGGTGATGTTGCATGATCATGGCCTACCACTACACTTTTGGGCTGAGGCATGCAACACAATGGTTTATGTTCAGAAACATAGCCCACATCAGATACTTGGGAGTAAAAGATTAGAGGAATTTTATTCCAGTAAGAGGCCAGATGTTGGTCACCACAGGATTTTTGGGTCATCGGTTTATTGCCATGTGACCAAATATGCATGGAAGAAGCTTGAGCCAACAGGATAGTTGGGGATATTTGTGGGGTACATTGATACTCCCCACAACTATCGAGTGTACATGCAAACCAATCGGATGACAGTGATTCACAGGGATGTCAATTTTGATGAGGAGAAGACCATTCGAGTATCCCTTGAGAAGAATCTTGAGCTACATGCAGAGGAGGAACATTTAGTTCCTAAGGTTGAGGAGCCTCAAATTGATGTGGAGTAGCCACATGCAGAGGTTCCAGGAGTGGAGACATCCAGTCTGGCAGAGTGTTCCAGAGAGGGAAGAAAGCGCATTAGAGAGGCTGACATATTGTTGAATGATGCATGAGAGAATGTGGGAGAACTCTCTTCTCAGTGTAGACAGAGGAGGTCACTAGAGAGGTACATTGGATACATGGAACTTATGGGTGCATGTGTTTTGATAGAGCCATCTTCCTTTCAGGAAGTAGTGCAGCATCCAGTTTGGGTTTATGTGATGGTGGAGAAGTATGACTCCATAGTTCGAAACAGTGTTTGGGATATGGTCCAGAGACCAGAAGACAAGTTAGTTGTGAGATCTCATTTGATTTACAAGGTAAAGCAAGCTGCAGATGGTAGTGTTGAGAAGCATAAAGCTATATTTTTTGCCCATGGCTTTTCACAAGTAGAGGGGATTGACTATGATGAGACCTTTGCTCCTGTTGCAAGGTACTCATCTATCAGATCTATGTAGTGGATCACCTATTCCTCTACCTGTGGATTCTGATACCACTAGTGAAACAAAATAGGGGGACACTAGTCCGACCATCATGATCCCTCCCTCTGATGTCAAGATGAAAGACTCCACGAACCATATCCTTTACCTGTCATCATCCTTGAGTTCCTCGCATGCAAGCCTCTTTGAGGTTTCTGTGCACGGTTCTATCAAACCTCTTTTGCCAGAATCCCAGGTCTCAACATCCGTAGATCCCCCATATACTAGATCGTCATCTACCATTCAAGATGATGCGTACATGAACCTTCTTTCTCAGGTTGATGCACCAGGTATCGTCGTTGCATCATGTAGTCAATCTTCCTCTCACCTGTCCATCTTCCATTCCGATGAGGAAATCATGGAAGCTATGTCTACCCCTGACTACCCTTGGGATTATACGCACCATCGTGCATACCACATGCCACAATAGTATCATGACCAACATGTTGTGGAATCAAAAGACTTCATCCATCGTGAAGTCTATTGGTTTTGAAATCCAATCCCTTCCCCAAATGCTTTTGAAGAAGGGAATATGGCCAACATCTCTCCTACTATCAAAATCAACATTTCAAATAAACCAAGTGTTATAGACATATTTGGGCACTGCAACCCCAATCTTATATGTCCATAAACTAAGGGCTTCTAATTCCCTAAAAGTGTTGTTTCATACCCTAAAGGAACAAGGTCAGCTGATTACATCATCTCCCAGAAGTTCTCCATGAAAAACTACTCAGAACTGGTCAAAACTTGACCATCTCACCTGCTCCATGGTCAAAGTACGATGCATCCCACCTAGTGCACACGGGGGGTGTGATGCATACTAAAAATCCCTTCTATGGGGTGCAATGGGTGAGAGCAGACAAATGACAGAGACAGTTTGCAAGGTGGATGATCATGGAATCTTCTGGAAACTTCTCCCGTGACACTTGCCTCTCTGAATTCGCCCAGGGATGAGTAAGAGATCATAAAATCTCCAAGTGGAATTTGGAACTATCAGAGAAATGAAACTAATCAAAAACCCAGAAGCTGACTCACCCACCTACAAACATCTATATATGGATCCCTCATCCTAGAGATCTAGAGGCTGGAATTTTGCATCTTGTAAGGAAATGTTGTTGATTTCTTTCTGGAACATCATAGTGTTGGGTGATCTAGCTTTTCATGAGGTGAACAAGGCCTTTCATGCTGGGAGGATGGCATTGGGTCAGATCAATGGGTTGTAATCCTCTCTTCTACTACTTCTATCAATAAAGCTATTTGAGTTTTCCTCCATATTC
>APFE030968521.1:170499-200121 GCA_000404065.3 Pinus taeda
CTCTTAAAAATTGAAAAAGAAAGTTGTGTCAAAGCATCATAAAATTTATTTTAATTGGAATAACATCACTGTTCCCTCGTTGATCTTAGGTTGAGAAAATGGAGTCCACCAACCAAGGATTTCCCCTTGAGGGAAATCCTATTCCCTTCTCCTCTTGGGGAGATGTTGGTGCACCTCATATGGCCACATTGTCCCTTCCAGGACTGACATTTGGCCTGCCAGTATGGCTCTTCTCAACCTCTGTCGTTCAAAGCACCGTGATTCCTGAGCAATCAAATCAGCAACCGGATGATACTAGAGTTACCCACAAATCTTCTACTTTGTTTGTTTCTCCCTCTCCTTCTTCATTTTCGCTTGGTGAAGTTGAAAACCAAGTAACTGAGAAGAAGAAGAAAGGGAAGGAGAAGAAGAAGAAGAAGCCAACGGCGAAAGGGGGCAACCAAGCATCGTCTAACAAAAATCCACACACTGCACCATCCAAACCTAAATCTCCATGTGTCATTTTCAAAGGGGACCATTATCATTGAGATTGTCCTTGCATCCCATAGATATTAAGGGACTGGTCTCCCTGCTTGCACAATCTGATGTCATCAACCTCTGACAATCATGTTGAAAGTACACCGTCAACTAGTGAAAACAAAGTCACTAGAAAAAAAGGAAGATCTAAAATTCCTTGTAGACTGTGTGAAGGAGATCATGCCATCCATCATTGTCCCTTCCTAGACGAAGCTAAAAGAGTCTTGGATAATTGTCTTACTTCACCGCTACGACTTCCTCCTGGATACAAGAAACTCTTGTCGAGTCCATCGCTAGTTGAAAATCCAACTGACACAACTTTGTGGTCGGTTGAAGCATCTATCATTGAAGATAAACCCTCTGAGTCCACACTGGACCAAAGTCAATAGGTCAAGATAGCAGTCAACCCAGTCTTGTCTTCAGAAGGTCTACCTTCAGATGATACAGTCACCAAAGAGAATGAGAATGACACCATTCAAATTCTGTTCATAAACATAGACTCCAAAGAACATGGGGGAAATCTACTTGTTCCTTTACTGCAGGAAGGAAGTTCATCGAAGATTTATTTGGCTGTTTATTCGGTCCCACCTCCAAGCAACCTAGTCGTTTCCTTCAATTAGAATCTACTAGGCAGACCCCGTCTACCGTCTAATGTACCATTCAGAATCATAGTACAAGTTTACAAAATGGTCATGGTCGGTACCATCATAGATGAAGGGGCTTCTGTGAGTATCCTTTCCTCAACTACTTGGAAAGCGCTTGGTTTGCCATCGCTTCTACTTGAGATGCGAAATCTGATAGGCTTCAATAAAGGAACTAGACGACCATTAGGCATCCTTGCAAATTTTCCTATAACTTTGAGAAGGAAAACGATTTATCTGAACATGATGGTAGTCCAAGGACCTTTAGATTACAATCTAATCCTTAGGTGTGACTACATTTATAGCATGGGAGCTATTGTTTCCTCACTCTTTCGAGTGATCTGTTTTCCGCATGAAGGCAGAGTGGTCCAGCTTATAGACTAGCTTTCATTCCCTGGTTCACACATAGCTAATAGTCAAGTTCCATCCCTATCTGGTCTTTTTGTGCAAGGAATGTCTCATCAATCTCTAGTCCGTCCACATGATGAGCGCGAGTGATTTGGTGATTGTGACTGAAACCCAGGAGGCATGCGCCCTGGTCTGCTTCAGCAGGAAAACCCCAGTTATAAGGTAGGTTTCCGTGTAGGAATATGACTAGTCTGACACACCCATCCATTTAGGAAAATGGGATTAGACTAGAATAATATTCCTCCATCAGAAGGTATGCCTTTCCCGACAGATCCAAGGAAGTGTTTTGTCTGCAAATTGAATGGTAACCTGGAAACTCTACTTCGTTATACCTAGGGGCATGTAAACCTTTTTGGCTGCAAGTGAAAAGTGACTATTTATTTTCTTAGTTTGTAGGTTCTTAACCCTTTAAACTCATAGGATTGGGCATTCCTAGCTTGCATAATGAAAGGATCCAGAGCAAATTTTTGAATGGGGCAAGCTCCCTAAAAAATGAACCTATCGATGAGACATCCTTATTATACAACTAGCTCGAGCAGTTTTACGTGAAGTTCAAGCTCATTAAAAAATAAACCTAGCAATGAGCATATGTTCCACCAAAGTTTAAGCTAATTAAAAAATGAACCCACCTTTAGTAAATAACCATTGTGATCGCATAATTATCAACTTTTGAGCCTTGGTCGTGTTCTTACCATCACCTCCACTCTTTTTTAGCCAATCATATGCCTCCATTTGATTGTTTACCCCTTTTGAGGAACAGCTGCGGTGAGTGATCCTATTAGCCACCTTCTTTACACTTCCGTGATTGAAAAGTTCCAAACCTTACCTGGAACCATCTGCTATCCGAAAAGATCACTCGTTCCTCAAAAAACAAGTCTCCTTTAAGCTCTTTTCATCTTACTCGTAAAATATGAAAATTTTTTGCTGAGCAATTGGCCTCTCTAGCTTGTTAAGGTGATTAAAAGTGCCATCCCTCCTCTAGATTTTAATCTTTTTGGACTTGACGGATCATTGCACAAAAGGATCAAGCACTTGTCTTGTTCGGATCGTTAAAACTATCTAAAAGTCATCCCTTTCGTATTATTTTATACTTTTTCAGACTTAAGGGATTATACTACGAAAAAGGATTACTGGAGTTTCCTTTTAGACTCTCTAAAATTGAAAAGGACCAAGTTTTCTTTGTCATTAAACTCGTTAAAACAATAGTGACAAACTTGTCCATGCAAACAAGAACGAGTATCATTGTCGCTAGGATCGTTGAAACATAGCGACGGGTTTGCCTGAAGGGCAAATTATAGAACATGCATATGTTATCCTTTGGATGATATGTTGCTAATTGGAAATGACAAAGAAACTATCCAGGATTTGAAGACCCAATTGTCCTCCAAATTCGATATGGAGGATCTCGATGCTGCAAACTATATTTTTGGCATGGAAATTAAATGAGATCAGGCAAAGAGGAATCTCTGGTTAAGCCATAGGAAGTATGTCAAGATAATAATATAAATGTTTAATATGCAGGATAGTAAACCAGTGAAGGTTCATATTCCTGAAGGTTATCTGTTGAACAGTGTCCCAAGACACAAGAAGAGGAATAGGACATGTCTCATGTTCCATATGCAAGTGAAATTGGTAGTCTGATGTATGCAATGGTATGTACTAGAATAAACATTTCACATGTAATGGGATTTTGAGTAGGTTTATTTCAAAACAAGGGAAGGAGCATTGGACAACAGTGAAGTGGGTTTTCAGGTATATGCATGGCACTAATGATTATGATTTGTGCTACCAAGGAAGATCGGGATTGGATATATTTTTGGACATCTGTGGCTTTGTTTATGCAAACTAGGCTAGAGATACGGATCAAAGAAGATCTACAAGTGGGTATGTATTTAACCTATTTTGAGGTGCAGTCAGTTGGATGAGCAAGAGAGGGTCTGCAGTGGCACTTTCAACTACAAAGGCAAAATACATGGCAACCACTCATGCAAGCAAGAAAGCAGTTTGGTTGGAGAGATTGTGTTCAAGTATGGGGTTAGTACAATGAGCTATAAGGATAAACTATGACAACCAAAGTGCAATTGTCTTGGCAAATAACACTTCTTATCATTCAAATACAAAGCACCTTGATGTTCAATATCACTTTATGAGGGATATGGTTGAGGATAAAAGGGTGTTGCTAGTAAAGGTGGACACTTTGAAGAATGTTGCAAATGCACTAACGAAGTCTATAAGCACTGGGAATTTTTCTTGGTGTAGATAAATAATGGGCATTGCAAGGCTGGACCAATGACTAAGCGCTCATATGACCCCTTGTGTGGAAAGAAAACAACAAGTGGGGGAATGTTGGGTGTGTGTTATAGTCTTTCCATGACTAGCCCCACGTGTAGAAAGGGGGTTAGAGGGAGGCTGACAACCCCCGCTTTGTAGCACCAGGGGGTGTGCAAGGGGCAATAGCCCCTTTGCACGAGGTCTAAGGCAGTGCCCCAGGATTTTTTTTTTGGGACCCTATATTTGGTGGGTGGACCTACCTATGGTTTTGTGCATGCGTTTCACACATGATTTTGGGGATGATGGTTTTCTGCCCATTGTATCTTGTACATCCGGTCAAAGGAACTATAGTTATGTTCTAATCCAAGGTTAATGGATTGAGTTCTATGAATGGTTCGACATGTATATATATGTATTGTAACATTGAAAGGAACATAATTAAAAATCAATATGGTAGTCCCAGTTTTGGGATCTAGCGGAAAATCTCTGTGTAATTGTTTTTTTTCTCGCCATTGTATATTTTCTGGTTTTAAGAATTCCTTTGTAGGTGATTTATGTACAAGATTAAAACCTATAGATATATCAGTGGTTGGAGCCTTGGGATATCAAAAGGATGAAGCCATTGGGACCTTATAACATAGGGCCATTGAGGTTTGGACCTTGTAAGGTCTTAAGGTTTTCATTTCTTTGGAAGCACCAAGGTTTGCAAAAAACAAGAAATACAAAGGACTTCATTGAAAAACCAGTGTTCGATGGACCCCTTTCTCTCTCCTCCTATAGGACACGTCGCAACATGTCAATGGGCCAAAGAAAGTGAAGAGGCTAGTGACATCAGTGTATCAAAGGAAAAAATATTGAAGGATTAGAACATCGTAACTCTTGTGAAACTACTAGTTAAAGAAGTTCTGATAAAGGGGGCTCTGATATTCCAAAGCACATGGTCATATGGTACTTAAGGGGACTAAGGGCTGAACATATGTAGATAAAGACATTGGAGCAAAGAAATAGCATAACATTTCAATTGTGTATGTTACGATACATAGGGGCTCTGATATAGTGCTAAGAAAATGATCACAGGTCTCGGTTCCATGAGAAAGAAAATGTCAAAGGAGCTAAGGGCCAAGGGAGCCAAGGAGATTAGAGAATGCAATATCATAAATTTTACTCCTGTGTAAGTTATGTTATGTTGTGTTCCGATGAGGAAACACAACAATTTTAATGGATGTATGAATCGACAACTGAAGAATTGAATGTAGGAACAATGGAGTTGGTTGTTGAAGTTAGCTAGATTTGCAAAAGTCTTTGAGATAAGGAAACGAGGAAAACATGTAACAAAGATAAATTTGAGGGCATGAAGGAAGGAATTGGTTGCTTCACATGCACGTTTGGGATATTTAAATGAGGATCAGAGTAGCCATCCCTGAGGACTATGAAGCTATGGGGAGAAATAAATAATAATGTTACTCTCGGAGGAGTGTGCAGGTTGTCTTAGAATTAAATTCTTAGCATAGATATTTATGTAGTTAGTTACAAAAGAGATCTAAGGTCCATATCTCTATTTAATGCTATGACAGTGTTCAATCAAAAGACACAACAACAGTAGGAGGAACCATTTCGAGGTACACATTGGTAGTATGGATACATGTAACAAAGACAACTTTACGTAGTGGGCGTATGTGGATCAAAACCATCGATTTCCATGGAACAATTGGGGGAAATTGAAGATATTGTGGAAGTGCTGAGTGAGAGCTTCATGTATAGATGGTGAGGTCTAAGCACCAAGAGTAGAGAGAGTGCTTGGGTAGTAAGAGAAGCGAGAGTATTGTGAGAAAAACAACAAGGGCTAAGCTGAAGAGTAGGTAGAAGGGTGATTGCTCTGGAAAGAACAGTGTGAGATGAATCAAAGTAGTTGTAGTAGAGATCCCGTGTGAAAGAAAGAAAGGTGTTGAGGAGATGTTTCTGTGAGAAGTGAGTAAAGAATAACTACATGAGACCAAAGGGAGTCAGTGGAACAACAGAAGATAGAGAGCAGAAGTTGTTTCTACAACCAACCATTTTGGTATTTTACTTGTAATATATATGCCTCTATTTTTAGTTTGAAAATTGTACGAAATAGTAAAATAGTGGCAAGAGCAAGTTTGTGCCTACATTCAGAAGAGGTTGGTGCCTCTTGCAAGTTGGTGATTTCCAACCAAAGAGGGTCAGTGCCTCCTGTGAGTGGGTGTTCAAAACAAATTTAATTAAGTACTTGCTTAATTTACATCATAAACAAACAACAATTTGGTGGTTTTTTCCCTATGGATTTCCACATGAAAAACATTGTATAAAATGTGTGTGTTTCTCATGTGATTGGTTGTATAAGCATGAATGTTTAACCTTGTTTCTCACTTCCTTTGTGAATGAATGCTCTCAAAAGTAACATATTATAAATGGAGTACTGTAAGCATATTAGAAAAATAATATAGAATATCATTGTTACTGATTCACTCCCCCTTCTCAGAAATTCCTCATCCCAACAATTGGTATCAAAGCCAAGTTCCTTAAGGAACAATCTAATCACTGGAAGGTAGATTTATAAGGAATTATGTCTAGGCAAGAGAGTCAAGAAGCTTACTCAAGTAGAATACTAGTCTTTGATTGGACAAACTATGCATTGTGGAAAGTAAGAATGTAAGTGTATATTATGTCCCTGAGAGTAGATCTTTCGACTTCAATGCTAGTAGACTACAATGTCCCTAATATTCCTCCCACTAATGTAGATGGTAAAAAATTATATGGAAATAATTATAAAGCCAATAATTCCATTCTCTTTGGTCTCAATCAATCAAAACTTGTAAAATTTACACACTGTAAATCTGCTAAGGAATTATGGGTAAAGCTTAATCAGAGTCATGAAGGAGATGAAAAATTCAAGCAGGCAAAACTTCTGACTTTCAGAATGAGGTTTGAGAGCTCGAGAATGAGTGAAAATAAAATCATAGTAGAATAATTCCCTAGAGTTGATGAAGTAACTAATATGATTTGAGGACTTGGTGAAGAGGTAAAGGAAGATATGAATGTTCAAAAAATATTAAGATCTTTTCCCATGAGATTTAATTCCAAAGTCTCAGCTATTGAAGAAAAGGCTAATTTAAAGGATCTTAAGATGGACCAGTTATATGGTACTCTCACAGCATATGAGATGACAGTAGGAATAGAAACTCTAAACCTAAGAAAGCAACATTTAAAGTATCCAAAAAGGCCAAGGAGAATAATGTTCATCAAGACCACTCCAATTGTGAATCTGATAAGGAGTTGGCTCAACTAGCCAGAAAACGAAAGCATAGCTAAGGAAAATATAAAGGGAAGTTTCCCTTTAAGTGTTTTGATTATGGAAGAGTTGGACATTTTTCGTCCAAATGACCTTATAAGGAAAGGCTAAAAAGGAAGAGGATCATAAATTTGGAAAAAAAGTCTTAGAAACATCAAAAGAAAAAGCCCTGTAAGAAAAAGGGGTTCTACTCCAAACAGAATAGCTTAACGCCAGTGTTAGAGAGTGAAAACTTGTCAAAGAATGAACCAGATAAGTATCTACTTATGGATTTTGAAATAGAATCCAAGAAATAAGGTGTTATGGAATCTAAAGAGGAAGAAGAAGAAGGAATAATGTACCTTGAAGGGGAAATCATCAGTTCCCTTGATGAGTTAAAGAAATCAAGGAAGAAGAATAAGTAGTTGAAGGAATAGCTACAGCGTGTTGAAGAAGGTATGTATAACTCTGATAATGAGGATTTCTCTTATAAAAAGGAAAAACTTGAATAAGCTACCAGGAGCAAAGATAGTTTAGTCTTTCTACTATAAGAAAATCAAGGAACTTGTGAGAAACTAGAAGAAGTGAACAAGAAATTAAAACAAGAGTTTCTCAAGTTAAGGAAGGAAACGATCTCAAGGACATGAAAATATGATATTTTGTCTTTAAAATTTAAACTAGAAGAGGCTAAACGAAAGCAAGATATTCCTCAAGACTTGATCCAGGAATGGGAAGAGAACTGTCAGAGTCTTGAAGAAAAGGTTGCCTCTCTAAGGACTGATCCTAAGGATATAAAAACCAATAAGGGTTTAAATGAAAATTTTGCAGAAAGAGCGAGGAAACTAGATTAGATTCTAAATATCCAAAGGCCTTCAGGAATCAAAACAGGTATGGGATACTCAAAGACACAAGAATATTCCATGGAGAAGATAAATTTCAGGTATGCAGGATTCAAAGAACCAGAGAGCTATATAAATAAAGAGCAAGGAAGAATCAATGAAGACAAACGAGCAGCAGGGATAAGTGTTGAAAAGTGTGCAACAAGAAATTCTAAATTTAGAATGTGCTAAAAATAGAAATTTGGCCGGTGAGGTCATTGGCCACATTGGGTGAGAGGTGAAACTACTAAAACTAGAAAGTTCTAAAAATAGCATTTCTAGGTCCCTTCCCATTTATAGTAGTCCCTAGTCTATCTATAGGAAGTAAAATTATTTTTGGTCTTAATAGAAGTTTGAAATATTAATTAATTAATTCAATTTAGTTAATTAATTAAGGAAATTTGAATTTTAAGTCTTTGTGAGCATGCATATGAGTTTCCCCCATTGATTGAGGGAATAAGCATGAGTTCTATAATGAGAGAATCAATGGACTTAGTTCTATCTAGTCAAGTCTAGTTAGATTATTTTAACAAGTTGTTAAAATAATAAAATATAGTTTGTTAATGCTTGCATGCATGTGACAACTATTAATTTAGATAACTGAGGATTCACTCATGGATAACTATTGCATGTCAGTTCTGTCAGAGATCCAGTTGAGATCAGATGTGGGATGATGTACTATCAGATGCTTAACTATTTCTAGTAAGTAGTTTTTGCATGGTTGAGAAACTAGTGTTCTCAAGGAATACGTAGTTGGACCATTGGTTGTTTTTTGGTATGTTGGAATTAATAGCATATGATTTTACTAGTATTTCCTAAGAAAACTACGTAAGGACCATAGGGAAAGCCTATATAAACAGGGCTTGGGTGGTTCATGAGACATATCTTCATAGTTCATTGAGAACTGAATAGCTTGAGAGCTAATTCTTTTTGTATTGTGAAGAGGATTTCCACTCGATTGATAATACATGGTTAGGGTTTTATGCTGGTGCTTTCCCCTGGATATATCTTATGCTATGTGTGATTATTTCTCTTGATCAGTTATGTGTGTTTCTACTTGATGTTTCTCATGAATTCGATTATGCTTCTGCTTAATGTTTTGTAGAAGTAGAACAAGTATTATGCTTTAGGACATTGCATATATTGGTTTGTTCTACAGGTGAAATTTCTACATGGTAGCGAAGCTAGCTGATTTGTAGAAAAAGTTCTACATGGTATCAAAGCTAGCTAATTTGTAGGAAAATTTCTACAAAATCTACATGGTATCAGAGCATAGGTGATCAAGCAAGAACAATATACTAGCAAGAGGAATTTGAAGTTTCTTATTCTTGATATATATCTCAAGTTCTTATCACATCTATTTCATCGATGGCATTCAATGGTTTGAGGCTTGAGTATGCCCTTAATGGCAGCTCAAACTATATAGCTTGGAAGGATCACATGGAGACAATTTTGGAAGATATTGGTCTTAAGGATTTCATTGATCAAGAAGTCCCTAAGCTTACTGACAAGACTAAGCTAGTGGAATGGGGTAAGTGTGTGGCTAGAGCTAGGAGAATTCCCTTGGAGGGTGTTCAAGATCACATAGTCTCAAGCCTCCATGGGAAGGAGTCTCCAATTTCAATGTGGAAAACATTGAAAGATTTATATCAGAATAGGAGTGATCAAAGGAAGTTGGCATTGAAGGACAAGCTTCGAAAGATCAAGTGTGAGAAGGGTCACTCTATTTCTACATTCTTGAACAAGATCACCACCTGTAGAGATGAGCTTGCAAGCGTAGGAGTCACTACATCTGATGAGGATATGGTGAGTCTAGCACTCCTTGGCCTTCCTAAGAGCTGGCATAGCTACCAGGACTCAGTGAATGGAAGGGACAAACTGCCAGATTGGGAACGACTATGGTCGAATTTGATGTAGGAGGAGATCAGACGAAGCACCAGGGATGGAGCTTCTTCATCAAAACATGATGATGAAGAGAACTTGGCTTTAGCTTCTAAAGCTAAGAAAGGGAAAGGGAAGGCATCCCATTCCAAGTCTTCTCAAGGAAGGAAGAAGTTTGACAAGTCGAAGGTGAGATGCTTTCATTGTCATGAGTTGGGACATTATGCTAATAATTGCCCAAAGAGGAAGTCCAAGAAGAAAGGTTCCTCCAAGGAATCTGATGGTGATGTACTAGCTTCACAATTTGAGATGGATTTCTCACTTATTGCATGCATGGTTTCATCCATCATGGGATGTGTTTTGTATTTGGATAGTGGAGATTCTTTCCACATGTCAGGTGACAAGAACCTTTTCATCACTTTGGAGGATAAGGATCTCCAGATACGGATCGAGATGGGCGATGACGGAAAAAACTGTGTCTCGAGTAGAGTTACGGTTATGTTTCAGAGGGAGCATGGTTCTCCCCTCACTCTTTCTAATGTTATGTATGTACCAGGGCTGTAAAAGAATCTCATATCTATTGCTATGCTTGAGGATAAAGGCTATGATGTAGTCTTTAGTTTGGGAAAGGTTTTCCTAAGGCATATCAGCGCTGGACAGACAAAACAAATTGGGATTTGAATTAAGAATATCTACAAGTTACAGCTAGAAGATTGCGCTGCTCTCAATTCCAAGGCAGAAGAGGTGCATGGCCAAGATATTGGTGAGTTATGGCATAGAAGACTGGGCCACTTGCATCGTGGGGCCTTGAAGATCATGCAACAAATTTCTACTAGATTACCCAAGAGCAAACTGGAGCAGACAAGCACATGTAAAGGTTGTACTCTAGGTAAGTATGTGAAGGCTTCCTTTCATGATCGGGATGGTAAAGTAGGAGCAGTTCTAGATCGAGTTCATTCAAATGTATGTGGGCCTTTCTCTATAGCCTCCACCGTGAAGCAAAGGTACTTTGTTATTTTTATAGGTGATTTTTCTCGTAGATGTTGGATCTACTTCATGCAAAATAAGGATCAAACCTTCTTGAAGTTTTGTGAGTTCAAAGATTTAGTAGAGAAAGAATCAGGGAGGAAGATAAAGGCCTTGCAAAGTGATAATGGAGGAGAGTATGTTTCCCAGCAGTTTGAAGACTTCTGTGCTTTAGAAGGAATTAAACGAGAACTCATGGCACCTCATAGCCCACAACAGAATGGGGTGGCCGAAAGGAAGAATAGATCTATTGTGGGAGTAGCTTGAGCGATGCTGCATGACCAAAGCCTACCACTTCATCTGTGGGCTAAGGCATGCAATACAATAGTGTATCTTTAGAATAGAAGTCCTCATCGTATTTTAGGGATGAAGACACCTATAGAGGCTTTTTCAGGAAAGCGGCTAGATGTAAGTCACTTCTGTATCTTTGGATCACCAATTTACTTTCATGTGACCAAAGATGCTTGAGAGAAGCTAGAACCAATAGCTGAGTTGGGAATACTTGTGGGGTATGTGGATACACCTCACAACTATCGGGTGTTTCTGCCTACTAGTCAGAGGACAGTAATGCACAGGGATCTGAAGTTCGATGAGCAGTGAGCCATGTGAGAGTCACTTGAGAGGGAGATGATGAGGAACTACTAGTTCCTAAGGAGGAGGAGCCTCCTGATGATGTAGAGCAGCCACATGCAAAGATTCCAGTGGTGGAGATCACCACTACAGGAGAGTCTTCCAGAGAGCTCTCGAGAAGCTGACAGATTGATGCAAGATGTGAGAGAGAATGTGGGGTAGCCATCCTCTCATCGCAGACAGAGGAGATCTCCCAATAGATACACCGGCTACATGGCCCTGGTTGGGGAGTGTGTAGTGACCGAGCCTTCTTCTTTTGAGGAGGCAGTGCAACAGCTAGTTTGGATGGATTCGATGGTAGAAGAGTATGATTCTATCATGAGGAATAGTGTATGGGATGTTGTTCCTAGACGAGGGGACAAGTCAGTGGTTACTTTGCAATGGCTTTACAAGGTAAAGTAGGTAGCTAATGGCAGTATTGAGAAACATAAGGCAAGATTTGTTTCCCGTGGTTTCTCACAGGTTAAGGGGATTAACTATGATGAGACCTTTGCTCCTATTGCAAGGTACTCATTGATTAGATTGATTCTAGCACTATCAGCGCAGATGGGTTGGAAGATCCATCAGATGGATGTGAAGAAATCTTTCCTCAATGGGGAGATTGAGGAAGAGGTATACATTGAGTAGCCCGAAGGATTTGAGACCTTTGATCGTGAGTCACATGTGTGTCAACTCAAGCGAGCATTGTATGGGCTGAAGCAAGCACCCTGTGCTTGGTATACCAGGATAGGCAGTTATTTCACCAGGTTGGGCTTCACCAAGAGTGAAGTGGATGTCAACCTTTACCACATCATTATAGATGGTAAGCTATTGATTATTGTACTTTATGTTGATGATCTGATTTTGACAGGTGATGATGAGTTGATCAAGTCTTGCAAGAAGGATCTTGCAAGAGAGTTTTAGATGAAGGAAATGGGCCTCATGCACTACTTTCTAGGCATGGAGGTGTGGCAGAAGGATGGGGAAGTATTTGTTTCTCAAGGCAAGTATGCCAATGAGATACTGAGGCACTTCCACATGGATATGTGCAAGCCCATGGAGACTCCTCTAGTAGGTAACTGGAGGAAGGAGGATGCTACTTTAGGTGAGGTAGTAGTTGCTATAGTTTATCGGCAGCTTGTGGGTTCACTCATGTATCTAGTGAACACACGACCAAATTTATGCTTTGCAGTGAACCAACTGAGTCAAGCTATGGTTCAACCAACCAAGTTATTTTGGAAGGTGGAAAAGCATGTGCTGAGATATCTCAGAGGCACTACATAGTATGGATTATGGTACAAGCGGACAGAGGGAGTGAAGCTCCAAGGCTTCACAGATGCAGATTGGGCAGGTAGTCCATCAAACAGGAAGAGAACTTCTGGAGGGATCTTCAACCTTGGGTCAGCTACAGTTTCTTGGTATGGTCGGAAACAAAGATTAGTTGCACTTAGCTCACCGGAGGCAGAGTACATGGCAACAAGTCAAGCTGCATATGAGGTCATCTGGATGCAAAAGATCCTAGTGGGATTGTTTGGTCAGATGATGGGTCTGATAGTGATATATTGTGATAATCAGAGTTGCATTAAACTCTCTGAGAATCCAATGTTTCATGACAGGTCCAAGCATATAGATATCTGCTATCATCATCTACAGGATTGTGTGGTCAAGAGGATCATGATGTTGTAGTATATTTCAATCGAGGAATAAGATGCAGATATTTTGACAAAGGCATTGTCAAAGGGCAAGTTTGAGTTCCATAGAGACAGGATCGAGGTTGCTGATAATCTCTTTCTTGTTGAGAGGGAGTGTTGAAAAGTGTGCAACAAGAAATGCTAAATTTAGAATGTGCTAAAAATAGACCTGCTAAAAATAACATGTCTAAAAATAGCAGTTTGGCTAGTGAGGTCATTGGCCACATTGGGTTAGTGGTGAAACTGCTAAAAATAGAAAGGTCTAAAAATAGAATTTTTGGGTCCCTTCCTATTTATAGCAGTCCCTAGTCTATCTATAGGAAGTAAAATTAATTTTGGTCTTAACAACAGTTTGAAATATTAATTAATTAATTAATTAAGTTGAGTTAATTAATTAAGGAAATTTGAATTTGAAGTATTTGTGAGCATGCACATGAGTTTCCTCCACTGATTGAGGGAATAAGCATGAGTTCTATAATGAGAGAATCAGTTGACTTAGTTCTATCGAGTCAAGTCTAGTTAGATTATTTTAACAAGTTGTTAAAATAATAAAATATAGTCTGTTAATGCTTGCAATGCATGTGACAACTATTATTTTAGATAATTTAGGATTCACTCATGGATAATTGTTGCATGTCAGCTCTGTCAGAGACCCAGTTGAGATCAGATGTGGGACAATGTACTATCAGATGCTTAACTATTTCTAGTAAGTAGTTTTTGCATGGTTGAGGAACTAGTTTTCTCAAGGAATACGTAGTTGGACCATTGATTTTTTTTTGGTATGTTGGAATTAATAGCATATGCTTTTGTTATTATTTCCTAAGCAAGCTACGTAAGGACCATAGGGAAAGCCTATATAAACAGGGCTTGGGTGGTTCATGAGACATATCTTCATAGTTCATTGAGAACTAAATAGCTTGAGAGCTAATTCCTTTTGTATTGTGAAGAGGATTTCCACTTGATTGACAATACATGGTTGGGGTTTTATGCTGGTGCTTCCCCTTGGATATATCTTGTGTTATGTGTGATTATTTCTCTTGATCAGTTATGCATGTTTCTACTTGATGTTTCTCATGAATTCGATTATGCTTCCACTTAATGTTTTGTAGAAATAGAACAAGTATTATGCTTTAGGACATTGCATATATCTATTTGTTCTACAAGTGAAATTTCTACATGGTATCGGAGCTAGTTGATTTGTAGAAAAAGTTCTACATGGTATCAAAGCTAGCATATTTATAGGAAAAATTCTACAAAATTCTACAATAAGGTGAGATAATCACTGGAGAACAAATCAATAAGCTAGACAACCAAGGTAACTTCATGCACAATCTTATAATACTTCCAAAAATAGGCATTCCTATTTATTTTATGTTCATTATTATAAGCATCATATCTTTGGACATAGCATTGTTGATTGTAGAAGGATCAAAGTTGAAAGAGATGAAAATCCTAGATATAGTAAGTATCAAAATTTTAGATCTCAAAACTCTTCTCTTAGAGATCGAAATGTATTCTCTCCCTTGTTAGGTGAAGTAGAATTATTAAAATGTAATAATTTTGGTCCCAAAGAAAGTGAGTGTAGAAGCAGGTTTGAATACTAGTCTAAGTGCTAAAATTTTAGACAAACATCTATCCAAAAGGATAAAGGGAGCTAGAAATGAAAGACTAAAATGAGCATGCAGTGTGGACTCAATTTATCAGCCCATAATCAAGAAAACAAATGGTATGTGGATATTGGTTGTTCCAAAGATATGAATGGGGATAAAAATTCCACTAAAGGAAAAGGATAGAGGAAATAATGTCACCCTTGGAAACAATACTCCAACAAGAATCAAGGGTAAAGGCATAGTTAGTCTTCATAAAAAAAATCACAAAATGTGCAATATGTGGAAGGCCTCAAGCACAATCTACTTAGTGTCAGCCAAATGTGTGATAATGTCTACGATGTGACTTTTCAATCTAAATACTATGAGATATGCAATACGAAGAATGGAGATTTGGTGAGAAAATAAATCATAATCCACTATAATGTATATGTGTTTGATGATTCTAGGGTCAACTGCTATTTAAGAAAAGTGAATGAAGCACGGTTGTGGCATAAGAGGCTTGGGCATATGAATTTTGATAGCTTGATAAAAGTTAGTAAGATGGAAGTCGTGATAGGATTACCAAGATTGTCAAGGCCCGATAACTCAACCTGCAAGTCATGTCAGTTTGGGAAGCATACTAGAACGTATTGCAAGTCAAAAGAGTTCTCCACATCCAGACCTCTAGAGGTCATTCAAACATATATTTGTGGCCCAACTAAAGCAAAAACCTCAAAAGGAGAAAGATATTTCATGCTGCTCATTGATGACTTTACCTGAGCCACTTGGATCATGCTCTTAAAAGAAAAGTCAGAAGCATTAAAGAATTTTAAAAAATTTAAAGACCAGGTAGATAATTTGAAAGACTTAAAGGTAAAATGGTTAAGATCAAACATAAGAGGAGAGCACACCACAAGATATTTTGAGGAATTATACGAAGAGCATAACTTCAGGAGGCAGTACTCAGTGGCTAGAACTCCACAACAAAATCGAGTAGTGGAGGGGAAGAACATAGCAATTCAAGAAATGGTCAAAGAAATTTTGGATTAAGTAGGTGTGTCTCATATATTGTGGGGATAGGCATCATAGGAAATAGTGTATCTATCAAATAGAACTCAACTAAGGCCTAATAGTAATAAAACTCCCTATGAGTCATGGAAGGAAACACCTACATCAGTTAAACATCTCAAGGTGTTTGGAAGCAAGTTCTTCATCAAAATGAATGGTAAGAATGCTGGAAAGTTTTACTCTCGCATTAACGAGGGAATATTGCTCAGGTACTCTGCTCGAAGAAAGGATATAAGTGTTACTACAAGAAAAAAAAGAATTTTGAGAACTGCATTGATGTGATATTTGATGAAATAACTTCAAAAACAGAGTCCTCTAAAATAAATATGAACTTAAATGATGAAGAAAACTCAGATATGAGGTTCGATGATCTGGAAGAAATAGATTAAGATAGAGAAGGTGAAGAAGCAAGAACAACTTCAAGGTCAAAAACACCCTCCAAGTATGTACAGAAAGAACATCCTAAGAATCAGATACTTGGATATCAAAGACAATATTTCCAAACCAGGATAAAACTTGTTGGCAATACAAGCTATGAAAGTCTCGCTCTGTTATCATAGATTGAACCCAAGAATCTCAGGCAAGCAAGTGAAGACAAGTTCTGGGTGAAAGCTATGAATGAATAACTTGACCATATTGAAAATAATGGCACTTGGGAGCTTGTTCTAGGGCCCAAATAGAAAAATGTTATTGGAACCAAATGGGTTTTCAAAAACAAGTTGAATGATAAAGGTCAATTAATCAATAACAAAACTCGATTGTTTTGCAAAGGGTATTCCCAAATAGAAGGAATAGATTTCAAAGAAACCTTTGCACTAGTAGCATGACTAGAATCCATTAGGATATTTCTTTCTCTTTCCTCCCATAAAAACATGAAGGTACATCAAATGGATGTAAAGTTTGCATTCCTCAATGGAGATTTGGAAGAAGAAGTTTATGTTGAGTAATCAAAAGGATTTATACTCACCACAGATGAAGGGTTCGTATGAAATTGAAGAAGGCTTTATATGGAATGAAGCAAGCTTCCAGAGCTTGGTACGAAAGGCTAGATAAATACCTTTAGCAACAAGGGTTTAAGAAAGGTATAGTTGAAAAAAATTTATATGTCAAGTCTGAAGGTGACCATCTACTAATTGTAGTTGTGTATGTGGATGACATCATATTTGGCAGTGACATGGAATAATTGGGGCATTAATTTGCAAAATATATGTAGACAGATTCTAAATTGTCCATGATCAGAGAGTTGTCCTTCTTTCTGGGTTTGCAAATTTCTCAGTCTCCATAAAGAGTGTTTATATCTGAATCCAAATATCTCAGGGAAACTCTGAAGAAATTTGGACTGGAATATTGCAAGCCATTAAGAACACCTATAACTACAGGCTGCAAGTTGTGCAAAGAAGATCTAACACCACTAGTAAATTACATTGAATACAAATCCATGATATGAAGCTTGTTGTATCTTACAACTTTGAGGCTAGACATCATGCAAGTTGTGGGTCTTGTGGCCATATTTTAGGCTTTCCCATGTGAAAGTGATGTTGTTGTCAAATAATTTTCAAATATCTTCAAGGGACAACATAATATGGACTATGGTATGCTAAGAGAAAATAATTTAAGTTGAAGGCCTACAATGATGCAAATTGGGTTGGTAGCCTTGATGATAGTAAGCGTACTTCTGGTGAAGCTCTATTCCATGGATAATGCTTAGTGTCATGGGTCATCAAGAAACATGCCTCCATTTATTTATCGACTGCTGAAGTAGAATATATTGCTACTGCTACCTATTGCATGCATATTTTATGGATGAAGCAGACTTTAAAAGATATTTTTAGGTAGAGCTAACTTATTTGATTCCAATTATGTGTGACAATACAAGTGATATCACCATCTCCAAAAATATAGTAATGAATTCAAATACCAAGAATATTCCTATCATGTTCCATTTATTGAGTAAACACATTGCAACCAATATTAACAAACTTGAATATGTGGCCACCAAACAGAAACATGCAGATATCTTTACTAAGCCAATGTTAAGAGAATCGTTTGAATATCTCAGGTAGCAGATAGGAGTTGTGACTCCTCCCTCAAACTGAATTCATTATTGGTAGGTGGTGGCAGCTACTCAACATGTGGGATCCATGGAAGAGTAGGCTGCAATGGTTCAGGGGGAGTATTCAAGAAGTATTCTTTTCCATTGATGTCAAAGGGGGAGAAGATTAGTATCAAAGAATACCAGGCCTAGCTCAAGGGGGAGCTTATGGTGTTTACATCAATGCCAAAGGGGGATATTATTGGAAAATTGGTGGTGTATGGGTGGTTGTGTTAGTGTTGGAATTGATGTCAACCAGGGTTAGCATGATGATTGATGTCAACAAGGTTCATTATGATGATTGGGTGTGTAGGAGGAATCCCATGGTCGTTGGAGTGCTATATAGAAAATAATCATAGTAGCAGGCTCACAAAAAAGCCATAAAACAATGAATGCAGTGATGGTATAGATGGAATCCCATGGTAGCTATAAGCCTCATGTAAAGAATCATCATAGTAGTAGGTGTTTCTAGGAAAACTACTGTCTATTCAAATCTGCTAGTCCCACTAAGACGGGTAGCTATCTTAGAAATAAACAATTCAAAGTAACTTGTGTTTTCCTTTATGGAAGATAGATAAGAGAGAAGCAGAGAGTACCAATCTTAATCT
This sequence comes from Pinus taeda, assembly GCA_000404065.3. Taxonomy (NCBI): domain Eukaryota; kingdom Viridiplantae; phylum Streptophyta; class Pinopsida; order Pinales; family Pinaceae; genus Pinus; species Pinus taeda. The sequence goes on from APFE030968521.1 coordinate 189,067, forward strand.
TTCGCTTGGCTCCTTGCTTGTTTCCCCTCTCCTTCGATAGATTTTGCCACTCCTTTCTCACTTGTCCTGCTTCAAAGAACACCAGTAGAGGAAAAGCAACAAGAAACCATCAAAGCATAGAGATCTATGATACCATAAACAATGTAGAACCAGAAGTACATTAACCATACAAACGCATACACAAATACAAGATTCAGAAATACGCAAGTATATGGAGGAAAAATCAAATAACTTTATTCATATAAGTAGAAGAGAGGATTACAACTCAGCTGTCAGATCCAGTGCCATCCTCGTAGCATGAAAGCCCTCTTCACCTCATGAAAATCTAGATCACCCATCAATACAATGTTTCACAGAGAAACCAACAACACTTCCTTACAAAATACAAAATTCCAGCCTCTAGATCTCTAGGATGAGGGATCCATATATAGATATTTGCAAGGGGGTGAGTCAGTTTTTGGGTTTTTGATTAGTGTCATTTCAATAATAGTTCTTGGTTCCACTTGGAGATTTCATGATCTCTTACTCATCCCTAGGTGAATTCAGAGAGGCAAGTGTCATATGAGCAGTTTCTAGAAGAATCTTTGGGTTTCCACTTTTCCAACTGCCTCTGCCATTTGGCTACTCTCACCCATCGCACCCTATAGAATGCCTTTTTAGTATGCATTGCACTCCCCGTGTGTAATAGGTGAGATGCATCGCACCTTGGCCAAAGACTGGTCTGTATGGGTCAGTTTTGACCAGTTCTGAGTAATTTTTCAGGTGGAACTTCTGGGAAATGATGTAATCAGTTGACCTTGATCCTTTAGGGTATGAAACAACACTTTTAGGGGTTTAAGAGACCTTGGTTTATCGACATATGTGATTGGGGTTGCAGTGCCCAAATCTGTCTATAAGAGTTGCCCCCTAAAGCATGAGGTCGTAAATCTTCTGATGTCGGGTGAAATGATTTATCATGAGGATCCGAGGTTTTTTGAACTGGAAGGTGACCTGTAATAAGATAAAATACAATACATTATCTTCATAATATTTTCATGATCTAGCTTAGGCGAGCATTCCCCTGCTCAGCTTTATAAATTCATTTTCATGTGCATAGGATAGACAATCTCTGCTATTGCAGACTGCTGATTCTGGTAGAGCCATCATCCTAACTTGGATGATCATCTGTGCAGCTATGGAGTACATTTGATGTCTTTATTTTCCTGATATATCGTAGCCTGGATGGATGAAACTAGATCTGGGGTATTCAAACTCATTCAATCTTCGCTCGTTGTACAAGTCGATCCATGTGAAAAGATGCTTTGAAGTCGAACATGGAAAGATGTCACCTGATTACCAGCCAATGATGTAAGCTATTAACAGGTGCGAGAGGAATTACTGATAATGATAATGAACCTCAAGGTACTATAGTACAATTCATGTGGTGTGAATATGTGAGTCGATTTCAAACACCACGTAAAATCTTTTGATCGAAGGCCATTGATGTAAACCTAACGCCAAAAGTGAGAAATTTGCCATTGAGGTATGCAAGCTTCAAAGTAATGAAAGGGTTGTTCCTAAGTCAACTTCTTGGATAATGAGCTAATGTTGACAAGAAGTGACCCATCGTAGGAGGGCCTTAATGAATCCCACATCTATGACACGAAACGAAGCAAATGATTTTCTGGTGGTGAAAACGATCTGATGATACAATGTTCAGGTTTAGTAGTCATGAAAAATGGAGAGTGAAGGTATTGCAGTGGATGAGGCATTAGCTGGGTTGGTGAATTCTCTGAGTGACTTCTCTTGAACATATCGGCGACACTGAAATGGATTGGTAGCATTAACCCCAAAAATGGATGGTACGAAGGACCAATGGTGATGTAACCAGTGAATGGAATAACCCTACCCCACTCAATCATGGTGATGGAGTGAAAGTGTCATGTTCAAGAGAAACTTGCTACCAATGAAGTTCTTCAAGTTTTCTTCCCTTTTTACTAGTCATTGTTGAGCAGTACCTCTTTATTTTTGTCAAGCTTGAGGAGGATAACATATGCTTGTTCTATAATTTGCCCTTCAGGCAAACCGGTTGCTATGTTTTAGCAAGCCTAGCGACAGTGAAACTCGCTCTTGTCTGGATGGACAAGTTTGTCGTTATTGTTTTAACGAGTTTAATGAAAAAGGTAAATTAGTCCTTTTCATGTTTAGAGAGTTTGAAAAGGGACAAAAAGGAAAATATAGCAGTCTTTTTTCATGGCATAATCCCTTAAGTCTGAAAAAGTATAAAATAATACGAAAGGGATGACTTTTCGATAGTTTTAGCGAGCCGAAAAAGACAAGCACTCGATATTTTTGTGGAATGATCCCTTGGGTCCAAAAAGATTAAAATGTAGAGGAGGGATGGTGCTTCCCTTTACTTTAATGAGCTAGAAAGGCTAGTAGCTCGGAAATCTTTTCATATTTTACAAGTCTAAAAAGAGCATAAAAGAGACTGGTTTTTGAGGAACGAATGGTGTTTTTGGGTAGCAACTGGTTCTAGGTAAGTTCGGAACTTCTCAAACATGGCAGTGTAAAGAGGGTGGCTCACAGAATCACTCATCGCAGTTGTTCCTCAAAAGGGTAAACAATCAAGTGGAGGTGTATGATCGGCTAAAATAGTGGTGGTGACGGTAAGAACATGACCAAGGCTCAGAAGGGTGATAGAAATGCAATCACAAAGGTTATTTACTGAAAGGCGGGTTTATTTTTTAATGAGCTTGAACCTTGTGCCAACATGTGCTCAGTGCTAGGTTTATTTTTTAACGAGCTTGAGCTTTGCGAAAACATTGATCGCATCAGTCGTCTTTAAGGATGTCTCTTATTAGTAGGTTCATTTTTTAGTGAGCTTTCCCCATGCGAAACTTTGCTCAGTTCCCTTTTGTATGCAGGCTAGAAATGACCAACTACGATACTAAGAGTTAATGAACTACTGAGGTTAGGTAGGATATTTTTCTACAAAACATTTCCTTTACTTTTCCAGGGCCGTCGAAAAAGGTGAATGGTGGATCAAACCAATCACCTAACCTAAGCTATTGAAGTTAGTGAAATACTACGGGGTTAGAGTTATGTTGGTCGCTTTTCACTTGTGTAAAAAAGGTTTGCATGCCCTCAGGTATAAAGAAAAGTAGAGTTTCCAGGTTACCATATGGAAGTCCTTGCATTTGAGCAAGATTGTTTCATCCACAAAGCAAACAAAACACTTCCTTGGCTTTGTCCATCGAAATAGATAAAGGTGAATGGTGTGGATTGGCACTCCAATCACTTAACCTTTGAGGAAATCCTGTTTCGGACTGATCCCATATCCTACATGGATGGGTGTTTCAGACCAATAATATAACCTACGATGAGGAGATCTTGTTCCAGACTAATCCCATATCCTACATGGATGGGTGTGTTAGACTGATCATATATCCTATGAGAAAATCTATCTTTTCATCCGGGTTTGCTTGCCGAAGCAGACCAAGGTGCATGCCTCTTGGGTTTCGTCACATTCACCGAATCACTCGCAGTAATTAGGTGGATGATCTGGAGGTTGAATAGACATTCCTTATGCAAAGAGACCATTTAGGGATGGTGTTTGACTCGTAGCCGTGTTTGAATCGGGGAATGAAAGTTGGTCAACAAGTTGTACCATTCTGCCTTCACAGGAGAAACACATCACCCGAAAGAGTGAGGAAACAATAGCTCCCATGCTGTAAATGTACTCACGCCCAAGGAGTAGATTGTAATCTAGTGGCCCTTAGACTACCATCACATTCAAATGAACGGTTTTCCTTCTCAAAGTTATAGGAAAATTTGGAAGGATCCCTAACAGTTGACTGGTTCCTTTATTGAAGCCTGACAAATTTCAATTCTCAGGTAGAAGCGCTGGTGAACCAAGCGCTTTCCAAGAAATTGAGGAAGGGATACTCATGGAAGCCCCTTCATCTATGATAGTGCCAGCCATGATCATTCTGTAAGCTTCTACTATGATTCAGAATGGTACATTAGATGGAAGTTGGGGTCCTGCTAGTAGATTCCAATCAAAGGAAGCAACTAGATTGCTTGGAGGAGGGACCTAATAAACGGCTGGATGAATCTTAAAATGGGAAACTTCCCTCCTGTGTTAAAGTAACAGTTAGATTTCCCCCATGTTCATCAGACTCTGTGTTAACAAAAATAATTTTAAAGATGTTGTTCTCATTCTCTTTGGATACTGTATCATCTGAAGGTGGACCTTCTGAAGACAATACTAGGTTAACTGCCATCTCGACCTGTTGACTTTGGTCCAGTGTGGACTCAAAGGGTTTATCTTAAATGATAGGTGTTTTGACTAATAAAATAGGTATGTCAATCGGATTTTCAACTAGAGATGGACTTGGAAAAAGTTTCTTGTATCCAGGAGGAAGTCGTTGTGGTGAAGCAGGATAGTTATCCAAGACTCTTTTAGCTTCGTCGAGAAAAGGACAATGGTGGAGGGCATGACCGCCTTCACACAACCTACAAGGAAATCTAGATCTTCCTTTTTGTCCATTGACTTCATTTTCACTAGTCAATGGTGTACTCTCAACATGATCGACAGAGGTTGATGACATCGGGTGGTGCAAGCAGGGAGACCAACTCTCAAGATACGCGGGATGCAAGGACAATCTCAACGAGAATGGTCTCCTTTGCAAATTATGCATGGAGATTTGGGTTTGGAAGGTGAAATGTGAGGATTTTATCTGGACAATGCATGGTTTCCCCCTTGCGTGGATGGCTTCTTCTTCTTCTTCTCCTTCCCTTTCTTCTTCTTATCAGCTACTTGGTTTTTAGTATCACTAGTTTCACCAAGAGAAGAGGAAGAAGGAGAGGGAGAAACAAACGAAGTAGAAGGTGAGGGAACAAATCTAGCATCATCTGGTTGCTGATTCAATTGCTAAGGAATTATGGTGTTTTGAATGACAGAGGTCAAGAATAGCCATACTGGAAGGCCAATTGTGAGTCCTGGAAGGGATAATATAGCCATATAAGGAGCACCAATATCTCTCCAAGAGGAGAAGGGACTAGGATTTCCCCCAAGGGGAAATCCTTGATTGGTGGACTCCATTATCTCAACCTAAGATCAAAGAAGGAATAGGGATGTTATTCCAAATTAAATGAATTTTATGATGCTTTGACACAACTTGATTTTTCAATTTTTAAGAGTCTGGAAAAAGCTAAAGATGACTCTAGTCACCTTCGATTTTTAATGAGCCTGAAGTGACAAGTGCTTAGATAGACCTTTTCTTTTAGGGAGTTGAAAAGGAACGAAAGTGACTACTTTAGAAGTCTAGAGAGAGGGATTACCAAACCAATCGCAAAACTACAATATACACCTTGGCGGTAAATTAAAGAGAAATTACCAAGGATTTAACGTACGGCAGTCAATCTTCTCAAATGTTGTGTTTAGTGCATTGCAATTGATAGGGCGGTAAACATGGCTTCCTAAGGATAAAGGATATCAGCCTATTGTGGTCTCCCAATATATACTCAATGGTACAGGGAGCACAAGTCTGTACTACCACTTGTTGTATCAAAGAGGAGGAATCACCCAACCGTTGATGAAAACGATAGTTACCAGGTTTTACGATACCAGAATACGTCTCTAGCCTAGACTTCTAGATGTTGTGCGTTAGGTTCCAAAGCGTTTTATGTTCATTGAGGTTTATTTTAAAGTTTATCTTTCTTAAGAAGTTTTCATTTCAATGTTCACCACGTGATGTAGATGTAAAATTCCTAAATATGAAATCTAAAATGATAAACAAACATTTTTTTTCTTTTAGCAATGAAAATCTAGATACTAAGGAAAGAAAAGTATGATTCTTTCAACAGAGAGCAGAGAGAACACACTAAATTCACTTTTCCTAAATCATTTTCCCCATGCAATCTAAATGCAAATGCGCATGCATGTATTTGTTTTTCCACTTCCTTAATGTGTGAATGCCAAAAAGGAAACTAAGTACAAATCTAAACTACTTTCTTCAAAGCAACACTTTAACAATTTCTTTTCAAAACGAAAGGAAGACTAAGATGACACTTTCAATTTTGAATGGAAAACTACTTTTGACACTTCAAATATTGACAATTCAAATCAAATACAATGACAAAAGTAAAATCGACTATCTAAAAGAGGAAGACTTTACAAAACTCTTTTTCTTGACTCAAAATGATAATTGCGACACTTTCGAATCAAAAGACAATAGTTCGATTAAGCTACTTTTTGCAAAGGAGGACTGTAAATGATGAAAAATACATTAAAAACATTTACAATTCCTTATCAATGAGGCTGAATAATGTAAAGGAAGAAGTCTTCAACAATGATATACTGATCATAAGCAACAAAACTACTGAATATAGCTAAAAACAATGAAGAAAAAACCAAAATCCAGAGAGGGAAACAGTCTCATTCAATCATCGCACCCGTCCTTAAGGGAAATAGGGATGCATCTCACCTGCAGCACACGAGAGGTGCGATGCATCCAAACTACCAATGAGATACATTGCGATGGTCCAGGGACCAGACTGAGCTTGGTTTTCACTCACAATTTGCAGCGAAGTTCAGTGATTTAGGCCGAGCTTATGATGGACAGTAAACACAAAGTATAGGCGTATGATCTTGTGAGGTTATTGAGCCACCACCAGGGAACTTAGGATGTTTGCAATTCATATTTTTAGTTCATAAACCAACCTAGAGATTGACTAAAGCAATGTTGATCTACTTTGCAGTTGCATAGCAAAAGAAGTTCAAAGGCTAGTTGGCTTAAATTCAAGCTCCGTCTATAGTTTATAAAGCAAACAATAGTAACAAACAAACAAAATTTTCGTTCCCCAGTATGGTTGCCATTTTTTTTCTAGGAAAATTAGTGTCTATTCATATCTGCTAGTCCCACTAAGACGGGTAGCTATCTTAAAAACAAAAAATTCAAAGTAACTTGTGTTTTCCTTTATGGAAGATAGATAAGAGAGAAGCAGAGAGTACCAACCTTAATCTCTCACTTTGCTCCTTGCTTGTTTCCTCTCTCCTTTAATAGAGCTTACGACTGCTTTCTCACTTATCCAGCTTCAAAGAACATCTATAAAGGCAAAGCAACAAGAAACCATCAAAGCATAGAGATCTATGATACCATAAACATTGTAGAATCAGAAGTACATTAACCATACAAATGCATACACAAAAACAAGATTCAGAAATACGCAAGTATATGGAGGAAAGCTCAAATAACTTTATTGATAAAAGTAGAAGAGAGGATTACAACCCAGCTATCTGATCCAACACCATCATCCCAGCATGAAAGCCCTCTTCACCTCATGAAAAGCTAGATCATCCAACAATATAATGTTTCACAAAGAAACGAACAACACTTACAAAATACAAAATTCCAGCCTCTAGATCTCTAGGATGAGGGATCCATATATAGATATTTGCAAGGGGGTGAGTTAGCTTCTGGGTTTTTGATTAGTTTCATTTCACTGATAGTTCTTAGTTCCACTTGGAGATTTCATGATCTCTTACTCATCCCTGGGCAAATTTAGAGAGGTAAGTGTCATATGAGCAGTTTCTAGAAGATTATTTGGGTTTCCACTTAGCCAACTGCCTCTACCATTTGTCTACTCTCACCCATTGCACCCTATAGAAGGCCTTTTCAGTATGCATCACACCCCCTGTGTGTAATAGGTGAGATGCATCACACCTTGGCCAGAGAGCGGTCTATATGGGTCAGTTTTGACCAATTATGAGTAGTTTTTTAGGTGGAACTTCTGGGAAATGATGTAATCAGTTGACCTTGATCCTTTAGGGTATGAAACAACACTTTTAGGGGTTTACGCGCCCTTGGTTTATCGACATATGTGATTGGGGTTGCAGTGCCCAAATATGTATATAACAGTAGGCTTATCGAATAATCCATAAAATGATTACTATGGTGCCTGGGAGTTCAACATTCCAAGCACAAGGAGAAGAGTTGAGGAGATAATAGTTGCAAATAGTTTGCAACCATATCAGAGGTATCATATGGGATCAAAACTTACATCAAAATCTCACCATTGGAAATTTATTTGGAAGAGATTTCCAGTGATGTGTGGAAGTCTGAAAATGGACTCCTAGATCAAATGATATGGCTGGTAGAAGTTCAGGAACTTGAGATCCTAAGAAGGTTTAAATATCAAAGGTTAGAGCCCATCAAGATCCGATATCAGAATCCTAGAGACTAGGATATCATAACCTTGGAGACAAGGATATTGAAACCTCAAATATCAGAGAAAATTGGAGTAGGTGGCATATCATAGGTTGGACCCTTGAGATATCAAAAGGATGAGGCGATCAGGACCTCAAACCATAAGGCCATCAAGGATCGAAACCTCGTAAGGTCTTAATATTTTCATTTCTTTGGAAGTACCAGAGTCTGATGGACCTCTTTCTCACTCCTCCTATAGGACACATGGCAGAATGTCAGTGGGCTCGAGAAAGTGATATTCTAAATCACATGGTCATATGGAACTTAAGGGCACCAAGTGTAATAGGTTAAATTGGGTACATCAACCCCGACTTCAAATCTGTATTATTAGGGTCCATCATTCCGTAATATAGCTGTTTTCGTTCTCTAATGAGGTCAACCTACATCATGCTTACCTCTCAAGAGTTTCCATGTCACCATTCATCCAAAAAATTCCCCTAAGGAGATCAGCGTAGGTGGACCTTTAACACGCTGCATTGCAATGCAGGAACTGCACTGGCTAGGTGCACTACAACATAATTGGTCTTTATTTCCCCTACGCTGAGCAAGATTCATCGAATTTTTTAAATGAATCCATTGGATTCCTCATCCAATGGATGCTTCTTGAAGTTTCTAGATTGATTGATGTCACATTTGGATGAGGAAGAGGATGAATGAACCTCAATCCATTATCCCTTCCTCCATGGAACCACCTCCCAACTTTGGAAAAGCATTATGAGGACCATTAATGGCTTAACCTCCTCCATTTAGCTATAAATTGACCAAGCATTCAAAGGTTGGTCTAGGTTGGAATTTCTTCAGCTAAGGAAATGTTGTTTAAATGAGATTAGTAAGAGTATTGTAATGATGTCGAATTGTTGCTTCATGAGGAGAGAAGAGATCGAAACTAGAAGACACTAAATCAAACATGAACATTTAGTTTTTCCCAAAGAACCAAGGGCTAAATAGAGGGAGCTAAAGACATCAGAAAAAAGAAATATCATAACATTTCAATTTTGTATGTTACAATACAGAGGGTCTCTAATATAGTGCTAATCCAATGGTCATAGGTCTCGGTCCTATGAGGAAGAAAATGCCAAAGGACCCAAGGGCCAATGGGGCCAAGGATATGGGAGAATTCAATATCATAACTTTCCTCCATGTAGGTTACGATATGTTGTGTTTCGATGAGGAAGTAGAGAGAGTTTAATGGATGTATGAGTTAGCAGTTGAAGAATTGAATGCAGGAACAACGAAGTTGGTTGTTGAATTCATCTAGATCTATAGAAGTTTCTGAGACAAGGAAAAAAGGACAACATTTAACAAACACGAATTTGAGGGATTGAAGGAAGAAATCGACTACTTTTCATGCATGTTTGGGAGAGTTAAATAAGGATCAAAGTAACCATCCTTGAGGACTATCAAGATTTGTGGAGCAATACATAAGAATGGGATTCTCGGAGGAGTGTGCTGGCTCAGTTAGAATTAAAGTCTCAGCATAGATATTTATGTAGTCAATCAGTGAAGAGATCCAAGTTCTATATCTAAGTTTAATGTTATGACAAGGTTCAATCAAAAGATGCAACAACAATAGGGGGAGAGCCATTCCAAAGTACACTTTGGCAATATGGGTACATGAAACAGAGATAACTTTTCATAATGGGAATTTGTGGATCAAAATCATCGATTTACAGGGAGAAATTGGGGGGAATTGAGCATATTTCTGAAGTGATGAGGAGTGAGAGCTTTGTGTATAGACAATGAGGTCTAAGAACTAAGAGAAGAGAGTGTTTATACAATAACATAATTGGAAGTGTTGTGAGAATAGCAATGAGGGCTAAGCTGAAGAGTAGGTAGCAGAGTGATTGTTGTGTAAAGAAGAGTGTGAGATGAAATGAAGTAGTTGTAGCAGAGAGATCATGCGAGAGAAGGTAGGGTGTTGAGGATATGTTGTTGTGAGCAACAAGTAAACCAGAATTTCAAACCACGAACCGGGAAGGGCATAAATGCCGAGAAGCTATTGGCTAATGATTGTGAGGCCCCAATTCTAAAAAGGATTGGGGGGGGATGGGTATAGATTATGTTTCTGCAAAAGTGCACCAATAAAAGAAAGAAAAGAGTTCTTATCTGCTTGTTTCTTTAGCCGCTAGGCCGGGATCGCCTAAGGTGGTGTCTGCAAAGGTTGACCAAGAAAGCAAAGGTTCTTATATACTTGTCGGGTTAGCTGCTGGCCGGGATCACCTAAGGTGGTGTCTACAAAGGTGGACCGAGAAAAGGGACATCACCTGTGTGGCTGGGCCGGTCCTCAAGGTTTTTAGTATTGACCAGAGAGAAAACAACATCTGTGATCAGGTTTTTGATATAAACCGGAACCACTTCACTTCTTGGGAAACTCACCTAATCTTCAGTTGATATGCCAGAGGAACCTTCTCGCGAGATGGCGTAATGACATATATAATGATATTGATTTCTTTGGGGGTTTATATATTGCTCAAGGCTTCCTAGTTACCGAAAGAAAAGAGAGAAAGAAATAGCCAGCCTGATGCACTCATGCATATCTCTCTACATATGATGCTATTTACCTAGCACCAGCTACTAAGATAACAGCACCACTAATGGCAAAGGTAGAAGCAGCACCAACAACAACAGCTTTTGAAGCTAAGATCGATGGATGTTTGCCAGTTGGTTGGCTAGACCCCGACCGAGGGGCGGATACCTATATCTTATAGTAGTATTAATGAATGGGGTGGAGAGGAGAGGATTAGAGGCAAAAGTTGATGCTGATGTTGCCACTGGTCAATTCCAATCAGCCAATAGCACATAG